>JAOXYD010000008.1:22250998-22266170 GCA_028565735.1 Pinacopodium congolense | reverse complement strand
GGATGACCATGGATGCCCACCAGTGCATACCATGTAGTCAAACCCTATAAGGAAGTAGTTGGCAAGTGTTTTAAAGCTTTTGGGTAAAAAATTTTCAGTAGAGTAACGATGAGTAAAAAAACACTTTCCAAAGAGTAAAATGGTAGACATTGATTAACCAATATGTTTAAGTGGTCAATTAATAGAGGCAAAAGCATAGTTTATTATACGACTGGTTACATGGGTCGATCAACATATGTGAATGATTGATTAATGTAGGCAAAAATGTTGTTCGATTGTAGGAATGTTCGATAGACTAGTCAACCAATATGCCTAATTGGTTGACTAATAAGACTATTAGGTCGAATTCTAATAGTTAGTCTATAACAGGTGGAAAATGTATTTTAACAAGGAGAAATAATTAGATTGAGTTTTAACTGAATTTTGAGGGCTTTAAGGCTATATATAAGTGCTCTTAGTGTAGCTAAAGAAGATTTAAGGTTTTGTGATCCTGAGAGAAAATATGATGCTTTAAAGAGTATAAAGAGTTCGCGTGTGAGCATTTTAATTGCATTGTTTAATTTACTGAGCCTTTTTATATTGTGTTGATTAAGTAAGATATTGTGGTTGTGTTTTCTTCTTAGGGTTTGACATTAGGTTTCTTTGAGAGGGTTAGACTTCACCTTTAAAGGAAAATTATGTAAGTGTTACTCTTCACCTTTAAAAAAAATTTGTTTAGAGCTACTCTTTACATGTTAAAAAAAGATTATGTCATGTTCTTCTTCACGTTAAAAGAAGATTATATGTACAAGGTTTTCTCTTTACTCAAGTAAAAGAAGATTATAGTGGAAATTTTAAAAGTTTATTGAAAAGTGGATATAGGCAAAGGTTTGATTATCGAACTACTATAAAAATCGATTCACAATTTTTCTTCTATATTCTCTTTTATTTTATACAAGTTCGTGTATTTGTTATTGATTTACATTTTCATAATTATCATCATAGTAGAATTATTGTTAGGATGAATTTTTTAAGATAGTGAGACCTTAACAAATTTTCAATTATAGTTAATTCACCATTATCTCTCTTAGGTGCTATAGGGATTAACAAATTATTTAATAAAGTTAATAGGCATAACCATTTTCTTTATAACAGTGCAAGACCTTGTATTATCCAACCACCGATGTATATAAACTTCTTGAGCTAGTATTAATATATTAAAAATATCTACCTTAATTATTACTTGAAGTTATTTAAGGAATGGAAGGATTTAAGATGACTTCTGAAAGAAAATTTTGGTTGTCATTAAATATCATTCTAATCTAACTTATGAAAGTTTGAAGTTGAATTATGTCACTTATTTGGCAAGGTAATATGTTCAAATAATGTCTCTTAAATAATTTTTTAAAACATTAGCATAATACAAGTAATATTTGTGGGAAATAAGTGTGATGGAGATTACGTGAGCCAAAGGCCTAATATTCATTGTTTGTAATTAGATATAGATTTAAACACCTTTTCTGCATTTATGTTTATAACATTAATATAATGTATTATAAGTACGTAATAATTAAACAACCTCGTTAAATGGATACATGGTGGTCTCTCTCAAAATTTTACAATGCGCGTAGCAAAGGTAATGAATGATGCTGTAACTTATCACAAGGGTCAAGTACTACAAAGTTACTCTGATAAATAAAACTTTACAAGAGTTTATCGAGAAAAGCTTACATTAAGTTCTTAGACTTTTTCTCCTGATTTTATGAATTTGAATTTGTACACCTAAGCATTAAGGAAACCTTAAACCATGGATGATCACCTTTACGTGGGTCATGTAATTTTCTCCATTGCATATGTATATCTATATAGAGAGAGAGAGAGAGATTTAAGCGTTGTAAAATTTCAACTTTTGACATATATTCCAATAGAATTGTGAACTCAAAATTTTGAATGACCTAGATGAATGAGTTTGCCTTTATAATAGAAATTAAAAAAATAGTACAAAAATCTTTAAAAATAACATATTAATACAATTTAAAATTTTTTAAATAGTATAAAAATTTAAAAATACATAAAATTAATAAAAATATATAAAAATCACAACTAACAACTCAACTAAATTTATCCTAAATTTACATCTAAAAGAAATAAGTATTGGTTTCAATTCCTTATATTTAATTGATTCAAAATCTTGAATTACTTCAGGTATGTAAGATAGTACTATAATAAGTCAGCAAATAGCCCATATCTTAATACTCAAGGAGCATGGTAAGGACACTCTAATGAAAAAAAAAGGACAAGATATTATGGAATTAATGAAATAATTATAGAATTAGGTCGAGGGTTGTTAACATGCGCAAAGATACAAACCAGTGTTTGGTACGTCTGACCAAGATTGAACTAGACTGAATCTCTCCGTTTCTGTTTTCTTTTTTTTTTTTTTTACAAAAATCTGATCACCATCCCATTGGATAGTGCTTATGTGTCAGTCCGTGGCATTCCAGGACTAATCAACCATAAATTCGTGTAAAGTATACTTAATTATAGCGACACCGTACGTAGGTACAGAGTCAGTACAAGTATGTGCGTACCTTTGTTGTTTCATTCTGCAGACAGGACTGCATGTACTTTTCATGCTCCAATTTGATGATGTTTAGTAATCATACATCACCTCACCAATTGTGGCACACCTTTTAGCTTTATTTATTTAGTCTTCGTCAGGTTATATAAAATGAAAAAGACAAATTGAATGGACGATCCATCATTTGATTTGTTTGATCTTTTTCAGTGTAAAAAGAAAATTACGATGAAAAGCTGCTAAAACGAAAAATTTTGTAGGTAATGTTCTAATTTTCGATTCACAATTTTACGTATATACTTTGGTTTTTTTTTTAATATAAAAAATAATTAAAATATATATTAATACAACATAAATTTTGATTAAAAAATATAATTATCAATATAAAAATACAATAACTACAATATAAAATTATAATTTATAATCCAATTAAATATCTCCTTACTAAACGCAGACAATCTATCTTTATATTAAATTGGAAACTAACAATTACTCCGAAAAAAAGAGTTTTCAGTTGTTATTAGTTGAACTATCTCCTACCTAAAATAGTGTTAATTCATGGAAGTTGATGCATCAAACTGCCATTATCTTGCTTTTTTTTTTTTTTTTGGAAAGTAGCCATTATCTTGCTTCCTAAATACTTTAACTTTCTCCTACAATAAATAACTTAAACTATATCTCAGCGTGAAATCTGGTTGCAATTATGTAAATGTTGAAGGGAAAAAAATGGTTGCAATTATGTAAATTGAAAATGTTTTGTACGTAAAAAACATGCAAAAGTTAAATTTTAATTAAAAATTCATATAAATGTCATATGGGTCTAATAGTTTAACTATAATTTCCCTTTAATTATCTTAAATAATACTTAGCAAGGTCATGTTATTTTCAAATTACTTGAAATGAACTCATCGTATTTTATGTATAACATGATGTACATTAATTATTATTTTGTTTTAATGCATGTAAGTTAATAATATGTCTAAATAGAGGTTGAACTACAAACCCCTTATATTTAAGAGTTTAATTAAACTTTAAAACATTAATTATTAAATATAAATATTAAAATTTATTTAGTCATTTGGCCATAAACTGAAAATGAAAAATCCTCAAGTTGTTGTGCCTAATATATCTGCATAGCCCATCGGCAACCCGACATCTTCTCTTCCCTGTCAAAGTTACACCACATCGCAACTCTCACTAAACATTAGCATGTGTACCTTTCCCTTTCTCCGCCACGTGTCTGGGTTAGTCTCATTCCCGTGTTTTAAGAGAAAAGCAACCGAGTCTACAAATAAAAATAAACCAAGCAATTTTTCCTTAAACCTAGGCTCTTTCCTATCAAATTTTTTTTTTCTTCTTGCTTCTATTTTTCAAATACTAAAATTAACGATAAAAATATATTTATTTTATTTTATTTATAATTTGTTAAAAATATTAATAAAATTGTAAATAAAAATATATTTTATATTTTATTGTCTTTATAAGTAAGTAAGATCTATCTCCATCCTCTCTCTTTTTTTTTCATCACTCAAATTCATAATTCTTCAAGTATTTTAACATCTCTTCTTTTAACTTTTACATTTTTTAATTAATTAAAATTATAAATAAATAAATAAAATTGATACCGAAACGGTGTAGCTGTTACAATCGGTCACCCTGTTCCCCTTTTTCTTTTAGATAGACACGTGTAAGATGTTTCACTATTTGACATTAATCTTTCATTTAATGGGGCCTACCACTTACTTCGGCCCCACCGCGAATCCTACACCCCTTATCCTCAAAAACGGCCGCATTATTAATCCTGGCCGCTCATCTTCCAGTAGTGTTATTTTTTTCCCATTCGCATTTTCGATAGTGCCACTGCCACCCCCGTACCATTTCATAAATTATTTTATATATTTTTAAATAATTTTCCTTCAACCTCTTCTTTTGCCACCTAGGACAATCGACGTGGCAGCGAACCAGAAAAACTGACCACGAGTATCTGTTTTTATTTACAAAACCGAAAAAGTGCATAACATGCTGATCGGGATAACTGCTTGAATCTCCACTGCAACAAAATGACGGAAATGCCCTTGGCGTTACTCATTTGAAATTTTGAATACAAATTACAATGAAAACAAAAAGAAATTGGTGATTGGATATGGATCCAAGGACCCATGTTGCTCCTGCTTCTACTAACACTGCAACAACTCAGTTTGGTTGTGTGGCTGTAAAGTGCCTGATCTAGGAAGTAACAAAATCTATTAGGTTCTTTTTGAGTACGTTATTATAAAACCCTCACCATTCTATTCCTACTTTGTGGCAAATGTCATCCATCCCTGACTAAGGTGAATAAAACAAGGAGCTCGTATTTTACAAAATCAGTTGATTTGTTAGTCATAATAATGATCAATGCCTAGTTTGCAGTCATTATCAAAATAAGAATTGGGTAATTGAACTGAGCTAAAGAACGTTATAGTAGTTTTATGATAAATTCCGACAAGTTGGGTATTTCTAACAATATATATATATATATATCAGTATTTCGACCGAATTAAGGATTTGAGTAAGCTCGGAACTTATAATTAGAAACCCAAGATTAGCTAAAAGCACAAGCATGACTACTAAAATAGAAATATGAGATAAAACATAATTCAAACGGGGATAATTCTCGTTCAATACCAAAAATTATGGCACCACTCAAAATAGACATCAAACCAGAACAAAAATAGAAAAAAAAAAAAAAGTTTTGGCTCTACTGCCTAGTGACTCAACGTTTTTGTCGACCGCATGGATCACAGACAGCCACATGATTCCATCTGGTTGCCACGTGGTGGAATCACAAGATCATTGAAGCCAATGATGGGTCACTCCGATTTGGAAGACCCGGTCTTAAGGTACCGACTGCAGCAGGTACACCATGGGTAATTACCGATAGGTTCGGTGAGCAGGGATCATTGGTATAAGAACTGGGGTTTAAGCAAAAGGCTGAGTGGTTTTAGAGGGTTTTACAATCAGAGAAAAAGAGAGAGTTTTATTGTTTTTGGTTTATGTAGAGAGAGAGTGTGTCAAAATGGGTAGCGTTTAAAACAACTTATTCTGGAGAAAATATGGGATAGAAAATGAGAGACATGAGATAAAAGTGTTGGGTAAGGGAAGAGAATTCCGTTTGCTTCTTTGATCTCTTCATTGGCTTCAGAATTTCTGAGAATTCCTCTCCAATTCCATCCTCGAGCATAAAGCTTTAAACTTTGGTGTAGCAGGAGAAAAACAAAACTGAAAATCGTTGTTTGAGAGGTGAGAATTGGGCTTTTTGGATTTGTGTCCCAGTCCTCTTAGAGTTTTTCCTGTTGATGTTGGTTTCAACCTCAAGATTGTGTTTTGATGATAACGGTATGTTTGGTTGGTGGGAAATGGTTGAGAAAAGAGAAGAGACCTTGATTCGGGAATTTGGCGAATAAGCACTTGTTTGACTCCAGGATCTGTAATTTTTTGTTTTTTTTTTCTTTTTCCGAAAACTCAGACGGGTTTGAAACCACTCTATGCCTTTGATTATTGTTTTATTTTAATTGCCTTTTGATAATTGCATTTTGGCTTCCACAACTCCTGTAACCCGATTCGATCTGAGATTTTTGCAGTCATTTGTTGTCGGAAATTTATGTCTGTCGCAAATATGTTGATAATTTGTGGTTGTTACGAATCTCATCTTTGGATCTGTATTTAGAACCTTTGTTTCGGTTTTCATTTCTTCGCGTTTGATCTTTGTTGGGGTTTGTGATCCTCTGGCATCTGTTTCATTTTCTTTATTTTTTAGTCAGAATTGCACCGAATTTAGTCTTTAAGTGTTTGAAATGACATCTGGGATCCTGTTACGTGGATCCCTCATATCAGGGTTTTGTTGTGGTTTTGTTCTTTGCCTTTTAAAGTTGTTCAATTTTCAACTTTTTTTCCTAACAATTAGAGTTTTTATCGATATATCTGGTATTCGCAGAAATCAGGGACTAGAGGTGTGTTGGGCCAGATTTTTCATTTA
Source organism: Pinacopodium congolense (assembly GCA_028565735.1). Taxonomy (NCBI): domain Eukaryota; kingdom Viridiplantae; phylum Streptophyta; class Magnoliopsida; order Malpighiales; family Erythroxylaceae; genus Pinacopodium; species Pinacopodium congolense. The sequence goes on along the minus strand of JAOXYD010000008.1, from coordinate 22,259,598 downwards.
AGGCTCTCTCTTTCCCTGAGTAAACATGACATCAAATCTTGTTCTGTCGCTGCTAAAAAACTGATTTCTGGTTTTTATTTGTTAATTCATGAGAATACCTAAACTTTTCTCTACTTGCAAGCAATACGATCATCATGATCATGTGCAACCTGCAATTTTGATGGAAGATTTACACATTTATAAACCATATTTCGGGGAAGAGTTTTGATTGTTGTGACCAACAGTTGAATCTTAAGGTCAATGTATATAAACGCTTAAATTATTAGTAACTTAGAGGTTAAAGGATTGAACTTACGTTGGAGTTTAGTGGCAGGTTTCATGTTACTGACTCTGTGTTTCATTCCCCCCCACACCCCTTTACCCTCACCCCCACCTGTCTGCCTTATTTTGCTTCCTTTGGCTTTCTTTCTCTCACATTCTTATTCTCAGTTTCTGTGAATTTATGACAGTAGGTCCCAAGACGTTTCTCTGTATGTGATGCATTCTTACTGCTATGATCTCTGAGATATGGTGTTGCAGAAGAGGTTAGACTATGGATTCAATGGCTATCAAGTCCCTCCCACACCTCGTGCTTCCAGATCAGCAAGGGTATGTATCTAGTGTTCTTATGATGCTCATTATTTGAATCGCATTTGTTCTGCCTGTTATTAAGTTGTTGGTCTAAATGTCCTTCTCTTGTTTAGAAGAGGCGCTCCTTTCAGAAGGGCAGTGAAGAAAATCAAATGTGTGCTTTTGATTTGTTGGCCATTGTAGCTGGAAAGTTATTGTTTGAGAAAGAAAGCACTCCAAGTTCTAGTAAAACGTCAACAAACAAAGATCAGTTTGCTGCTGGCTCTAGTAATGGGAAAATTGAATGCCAGGTTGAAGAAAAACTTTCAAAAGTTGAAGCTTCTGCTCAAGGAAGTTGTGCTGGGAGATTCTTCGTTCCCGACCTTGCAACACGGGTTCATGAGCAAAATTCTAGTTCTAGAGGACCTCTGCACACTCAGAGGGACCTCAAATTAGAATTAGCTTCTGTGTCAAAAAGTTGTGATGGCACGTATAGTTCTGGTTTGGAGAAGTTGAGCGATAAAAGCAAGAGTGATATGGGAACTTCTCCTGGTAAGATAGAGAAGGGCTCCTCAACTTACTCAGATTTTGCTGGTTGTAAACTCCATGAACAAGCCAGCAAAGTTGTAAAAGATGAGCTTAAACAGTCTGGAAAAGCTCTAAATAATACTATTTCTAATATATGCAGTGCAGAGGATCCAGTGGTCTGTGATGAGAAACCTGCACTAGTTAATTCACATTGTATTTCCAAGTTACCTTTGTGTGGGAACAATATTCCCAATGTTTCTTATCCTATGATTCAGGATAATTTTAATGTAGTTAGTAGAGATGATGACGAAAATTCTTCTGGGTGTACCCACCCTCGTTCCACGAGAAAATTATTTAGGCCAGCACCAAGGATTGGAGATCGAAGAATAAGGAAAATCTGGGCTTCTAAATACTGGAAAGTAGCCCCAAAATTAAGGGATGAGACCCTATCTAATACTGGTAAGTGTCTAGTTAGAAAATTTTAAATATCTAGTACCTTTAATAAATCATGTGATGGGAGTCAAGTATTATTTTTGATATTCATGTATGTTTTCTTGAGTGCATTCAGGTGGAGATGTGAAGCCAATGTACTGCAAGAGGAAGAACTATTACAAGTACCAAAGGTCCGAAAAATTATATCCTTTCAAGAAAAGGAGACACTTTGGCTATAGTAGGCCATCAAACTCTGATGGTGGAATCAGTGGTCACTTCTTCTCCAGTTCACCTCGACATGGTGTTGATGCAGATGCTTCTGTTTCCTATCAAAAGATACTTGGAGGTTGTTCTGTATGCTTTTCTCGTTTGCATTTCCTACTTCCCTTGTTTTTTGTCTGTATCCTTTTGTCTTTATCTCTAAGGCCATGTTTACTGCAGCTTTGGTTTTCTAAACGCAGAAATTAAAAAAGAAAACACACTAATACAGCACAGAAATCGAAAAAGAAAGTACAATAACCAATACAAAAAATTACAACCACAATAAAAAACCACATCCGACAATCCAACTAAACATCCCTTAAATTTTCTTTATTCAATTTGCAGCCTCTGGGGCATCATCAATCGCAAGTCAGAACCCTTCATTCCAGCCTGCGAGAGATTCTCACGGTATGAGAACCTTTGATGGGGTGATTCTTGTGGACAGTTGTAACTTGATTAGTATCTAACATTCAAAGAAATTCTGACACCTAGGTCTCTTTCCTTTTATTCAGTGAAGCTTAGGATAAAGTCTTTTAAGGTGCCAGAGCTTTTTATTGAGATTCCAGAAACTGCAACTATTGGTTCATTGAAGGTATAGTGGTTTTCAAAGATTAGTTTGACAAGTGTATTTTGCTAATGCTTTAGTGTCCTCTTACTGTTCCATTTCCTGTTTTCCTTTTTGGTTTCGTAGGCTAGCAGTGTAGATATAAATATGCCTCTATGGGTGCTTCAGCTCAAATTGATTCTTCAGTGTGCATAGTATCAGTATCTGTTGCAACTGAATGTTGACTTGCTTATTCAAAAGGTTTTGTAATTGTTCTGATGTTCTCTATTTGCACTTTAGAGGGCTGTTATGGAGGCTGTGACTGCAATACTTGGAGGTGGACTGCGTGTTGGTGTGCTTCTTCAGGGAAGGAAAGTTAGAGATGATGATAAAACTTTACTGCAGACTGGTATTTCTCAAAATGACCATTCTGAGTCCTTGGGTTTTAGCCTGGAGCCTAGTGCTCCACAAATTTTCCCTCCTTTGGCCCCTAGAGATTCACAATTTCTCCTTCCTTGTGACACACCACAGCCTTTAAACAGGTAAATGAGTTACTTTGATTTATAGGCAGTCACCTTGTTCACCCTTGTTCTATTTGTTTTTGCACGAGTTTTTTGACTGATGATCCTACTCTAGAGATGGATTTTGACTCCTGCAGATATCCATAATAGTTTCATTTCTATATTGAATTCTTTTATTTATTCTTGTGGAAGATGGGCAATAGGATTCCATTGATAGAAATATTGACCACTAGAAACACATTATTTCCTGAATTAAATATCCATCTTAATGCACTTTCCTTATTGGACAGCATTATGAACTTGTTCATTTTGAAGAAATGCAGAGAAGAATCAGAAGCATCATCTGGTTTACCATATGAAGCTCTTGTCAAATTTCAATCTGGTCATTACCTTATTGTTTAATGCTTTTTACTAGATATCACCCTGCTTCTGGTGTGATCCATCGCAACATCTGTGCTACTTCACATGAGACTCAGGCAGCCAATTCAGGGAATCTCATTGAAAGTGACCATGATTCTGCTCCCTCTCCAGTGGAGACTTCTGTTGGTAAGAGCACATCAAATTCAAAAGCGCTGGTTGCTGTACCAGCAGTGAACTTAGAGGCACTTGCGATGGTTCCTGCTAATCGAAAATCTAAAGGATCTGAAATTGCACAGCGCCGAATTCGTCGACCTTTCTCTGTTGCTGAAGTTGAAGCATTGGTTCAGGCAGTTGAGAAACTTGGGACTGGCAGGTATGCATGGTTTCTTATATTTGGCCTAGTAGCCATAGTGGTTGTTTGAGGTATTAGCATGCCTGAATAGAGATATGCTAACTTTTGGCTACTTTGTATGGTTGACCAGCTGGTTGCCTACTCACCATTTAAAAAAAAAAATCTGTACTTTAAATGGTCTTGTAATTTGCAGGTGGCGTGATGTCAAATTGAGAGCTTTTGATAATGCAAAACATCGGACTTATGTGGATTTGAAGGTGAGTTTCTTATTTGTTGCTTCTTTATTTCTAGACGCTGCTAACCACTCACTGTGTGATGTGGGTCATGCTTTTACTTTCTGACTTGTATGCCCTTTCTGCTCATTTGATCTTGTTTTTCTTTTGCTTGCTAATTTTACTTTTATCTAAATGGCCTTCTTTCAAAAATGCCTGACCACGGTGGAATGATGTGGATGTTCCCTACCAGTTATATGCAAGATCTGAACTTCTGATATCAAACATATCAGAGACATCGTAAATGGGTCGGCATAGGCAAGAACATATAGTTACCTGGCAACTTCCAGGGTTTAGCCATAAATAATTCTGTGGCCACAAGGGAATATCCTGGATTCTTATCTTACAATGCATTGCCATCCCTATCAGTAACATAGCATGCACTCTCGCTTTCTTTTGGTCTTTTCCTTGTAGACAGTTATGCATAATAATAATACACATGGTTAATGAATGTACTTGGGTGTTGTTTTTGGTACTTAGCTTTTCTGGTTATATGTTATGCAGGATAAATGGAAAACACTGGTGCACACTGCAAGGATATCACCCCAACAAAGGAGGGGAGAGCCTGTCCCTCAGGAGCTCTTGGACAGAGTCCTAACTGCTCATGCTTACTGGTCCCAACAAGCAGCCAAGCAACAGCTCAAACAGCAACAGCAAGATACCTGTCTTCTCCTGTGATAGAAGAGCACCTTAGGTGCCACATTTCACAAGACACAGTATAGTCTAGTGGGTTGTAGAAAAGATATCTAATTACTTTTTTTTTTCCTCACTTTCTGTGTATCCTTGTATTATGTAAAAAGGATTTCTAGTTACTTCATTTTTTCGCACTTTTCATGTAATATTTATGGGGTCTCTCACGGGTAATGTACGTTATCCTGTTGGGAGAAGTGTCTGTAAATGGATGATAGAATAAGGGCTTTGCTAACTGGAATACTTGGGGCAACCGAATGTTTTTCCTTTCTGCTTATGGATAATAATAATGTGGAAAAGGATAAAAGCAAAGAAGACAAAAGTGTTCGTGGGAAGTGTGGAATGAAATAAAGAAAGTAATGTTTTCTCAAATAACGCTGTATATCGTGGTGTGAGTAACTTATAGATTTCTCATTTTGGATGTGCTTGTACTGTACTAAATTAGACTAGTCCATCAAAGTTTCCCATATGAGAGTTGTTCTCCGAAAGGAACTTGTTTGGTCCCATGGCTGTCGGAGTCTCCAGTCAAATATGCTTGAAGGGTTTAGGGCCAACTACTATTATTAGTACAAGACAAATAATCCACAAAGAAGGCAAGTGGTTGCACGTTAAAAAAACTACAACAGTACAGATCATTTAATTGTTTAATAATAGGCCTAAGGTAGAAAATCCTGGGTGCCTATCAAAATCAATGATTAAGCCAAAAATTCTACAAGTTTGGTTAAGAGGAGAAGAGCAATTTATACTCTGTTTTGGTGCTCAGTTGGACCGAACCTGGTAGAAATGGCCATTTAAACAATTGGATTTGATTTCAAGACTTGAGACGCGGCAGGATTTTTACTTCTTTTTTTTTAATTAATCTTGAGCTTTCATTTAATATTTCCAATTTAAGAGCAAATACATCATGAAGTATTTATTAAAAATATTGATTATCGACAAAATATAATTTATAAAATGAAAATTATTTATTCTTTATATAATATTTACTTATTAAAATTTAAAAACTTCTATTTTAACTTCTATTTCTAAAATAATCGATTATTTATTTTTAAATTAATTTTCATTATTTAAAAAAAAATTTTAAATAATTATATTACAATAATAAGAAATTTTCTCTAGTGGTTATATTGAATAATTGAATAAAATTTATGTAATCATTAATAAAATTAGGTTGCAATTGAAAATGATATAAAAATAAAAATAACTTCTTATAATTTAGTAAATTATGAAATCAAGAAGAGCCTAAAAATTTAAATATTAAATGATAATTACAGATCTTTACCAAATTAAAAATAGATTTAAAACTTTAACTAAATAGCTGTAATCTATTCTTGTAGGAGAAGCAGTTTGAAACACGTTTTTTCCACCCTATTTTGTGTCAATGGTACCAATTTCTGTCCTTTATGTGACAATTCTCTCTCCTCTCTTATTTTCCTTTTCTTTTTTTTTCATTCTAAACCCAAAAAGTATAAATCCACAACAATTTAAATTGATAATTGTTGAGTTACAGAGTTTCTATTCTTCCAATCAAACTTAAGGAGATGTTTTTAGGGCCGTTCATTTGGCTTTTTGTTTGTGGATTTAGTTTTTGATTTTTTTAAACATAAAAATAGAAAAAAAATATTACAAAAATCGAAAAAAAACACACTAATATAATATAGAAATCGAGACAGATAACACAAAAATCTATAAAAATATACAAAATTCATTAAAAAAGATATAACAATCACAATAAAAAATAACAACCAAAAGCTGAATCAAACGGCCCCTTAGTATTATTATTGGTTGTAGTTTTTATATTTTTATATTGATTTTGTGTGTTTTCAATTTTTGTACTGTTTTTTCAGTTTTTTTGTTGTATTACTATGTTATTTTTCTCAGTTTCTGTACTGATTTTTTTCTATTTATGTTTTTAAAAAAATAAAAAACTAAAATCAATTAAAAATGATACAAAACATCCCCTTACTTTTTGTTAGTCAAATTTAGAAATGACATGATTATTAAATGTATTGTTTAAAATAAAAGAAAAATAATCACTTATGGATTGTTCTTTTAAATCCACTAGCTAGAGAATTTATTTTGCAACAAAATTCTACTTCAATCTAGATTCTCATTTTCAATGATGGTTATTCTCCTTGGGTTTAAATTCACACATTCTATATATATGAATTCAAAATTGTAACTTCCATTTTTAAATTAAAAGTTTAACGAATCCTTGTTATTACGATAGGGATGTATATGTATATATATATATATATATATTCTCCTACTTATATATAATGAAATTATTCTATTGGAATTTTACTTGTTTCTATACTCATTTAATAATTTGTGCGATTAATATATGACAAAAGTTTATTGTCATATATTTATAAGGAATATATTACATCCCAACTAACGAATTTGAATAGATTTAAAATGCTATATCTTAGGTCATATCTCACATTTTTACTCTTATATGATCTTATTTATTTTACCTTATCATTTATTACATTCAATTCTTTTCTAAGATATGGCAGCAGCATTTGAATACATTTTCGTGTCAATCACTAGTTAAAAATGATTGTTTTCCATTCTTTTTTTAATTCTATTATTCCATAATATTTGAGTAATATTTTAAAATATTAATCTTTAAATTTAATTCTTAAGAATTAGATAAGAGTCATAAGAATATACTATGAGGCTCCTTTAAACCTTTAGGCCCTCATACAATATAAGTTGAGATTTTATAACTTACATTAATTCATTTTATATTCGTTTCAATACACCGCCATATGTTACAAAATTAATTCAATTTCTTTCATCATAAATTTCTTTCCTTTATAAAATATTATAAGATGTTAAGTTAAATATATGTAATATATGACATGAGTTCATTAGTTTACTCCAAAAATCTTCTTTCAAAACTCACATCTAGCAACTTAAGACAAATATAGAAACCATTCGATCACTTTAAACCAATTCATTTGGCTTTTATCTAAGATGCCATTAATGGATTAAGCTTTTCCACTCAATTATCATCTGGACAACAAATCTTAAATCTGCCTCATCTCTAATCATTACAAATACTAGAGGTGATTGCCCATATGAGAGGGTCAATCTCTTACATGTCTTAATACAATTTTAATTTATATGGGAAAATCTTTCACATAAAGTAAACATATTTCAAAATCAATAATATATAACCAACAATGTTAACATTTATTTTGTATTTAAATATGAAAATATAAAGAGTAGGCATACATATAAAAATGTTTATCAATCATATTTCAATATCTACATAAACTTAGTACTTCATATGCTTAATGTATGTATCTTAAAAAATTAGTTTTGTCATTGGGTCTACCATCATATTTTATGTAGATAGATATTTCATTTTCACTTCTCCTTACGCAATTATACCTTTAACATAATTGTACTTGCTATTCGTATGTTTGATCTTACAATAAAATTTGAGATCTTTAGTATAAGCAATCCCTACTTAGCTATCGCAATATATTGTCATTAGATCACTATTGTTTTGAATTATTCCTAAATTATCCAAAAATTGTCTAAGTTATACAGTTTCTTATGTTGTAAGTGAAAATGTTATAAATTCAACTTCCATTGTAGATAATACAACATAAAAAAAATTTCCTACTTTTCCACGATATTGCACCATTTTTAGTAAAAAAACAGATGTTAAGAAAGATTTTCTTTCATCTAAATCCACTCCTAAATCTACATATGTATAACCTTATTTATATAGATCATTTCCTTAATAACACAATTAGGGATGTCAAAAATTGACCCAATCCGATAACCCGACCTGACTGATCTGGACCATACCCGACCTGACCCGAATTGATCAAAAAAGTCAATGATCCAAACCCGACCTGACCTGAACCCGAACCCGATTTCATATGAACTCGAGATGCACCCGACCCGAATAGACCCGAACCTGAATGCACCCGACCCGAATAGACCCGAACCTGAATGCACTCGAACCCGAATACACCCGAACCCAAATACACCCGAACCCGAATTAACCCGATGTATTAACCCGAATTGACCCGACTTTAATACAATTATACAAATATTGCACTTTAAAA
>JAOXYD010000008.1:22225313-22240590 GCA_028565735.1 Pinacopodium congolense | reverse complement strand
TACACATGGATTTATCTTATGCGCAATAGATCTGAATTATTTTCTATCTACTCTCGTTTTGCTAACATGATTCAGACGCAATTTTTTTTGTAAAATTAAAAGATTCCATACTGACAATGCTTTGGAATAAAAAGATACACACTTCACCCAATTTCTTACCAATCAGGGTACTATTATTCAAAGATCTTATCTAGACACCTCTCAATAAAATGATCGAGCTGAACGCAAACATAGACATATTCTTGATACTATTCGAGCTCTCCTCATATCTTCTTCCTGTCCATAAACCTTTTAGGGAGAAGCCGCTCTTACTGCTGTCTATACTATCAATCGACTTCCATCCCTTATCATTGGTAACATCTCTCCATATGAACGCTTATTTAACTGTGTTCCTGATTATCAAAACCTTAAAGTCTTTAGTTGTGTTTGTTTTGTTCTTTTACAACCCCATGAGTATACCAAATTAGAATCGTGAGCACAGTTGTATTGTTTCTTAAAATATGGTATCGAACATAAAGGATTTAGATGTTGTGATCCTTTATCACAAAGACTTCGTATCTCTCATCATGTCACCTTTTGGGAACATAAGATGTTTTCATATTTTTCACAGTTTAAAGTTCGTGAGCCTTCTCGTCAATTCTTCTCTGATCCTACCATATCTCTTTTTTCCTGATATTCATCTTGCAGGTCCTTCTAATAGCTCACACCGTCCCACTCCACCTTCGCCTGATCCTCCTGCATCTCCTCCAGCTGTGGATCTTCCCAGTGCTCCACCTGATCCTTCTCCACCTCCACAACTCCCTATTCGTCGTACTGATCGAGTAAGTCAACCCTCTGTCCGTCTTCATGATTTTCATGTTTATTCCACTATTGTTTCGCTATATGAACCTCATACCTATTGCAAGGCTAGTTCTGATCCTTTATGGCAGTAAGCAATGACAGAAGAACTCCAAGCTCTCACTAGTACAAATACTTGAAATTTGGTTGACTTACCTTTAAATAAGTCCCTTGTTGGTTGTCAATGGGTTTACAAAATCAAGACTCGAGCTGATGGGTCCATCGAACGATACAAAGCTCGACTTGTTGCAAAGGGTTTCACATAGGAGTATAGTATTGACTATGAAGAGACATTTTCTCTAGTAGCTCGCTTGACCTCAGTCTGCAGTCTCATTGCCGTTGCCACTAGCAAACGTTGGCAGTTATTCCAAATGAATGTCAAAAATGCATTTCTCAATGGTGAAACTGTAGAGGAAGTATACATGAAACCTCCACCTAGGTATGACCATCCTACATATAAAGTTTGTCGTCTTCGCAAAACCTTGTATGGTCTTAAACAAGCTCCTCGGGCCTGGTTTGCTAAATTCAGCTCTACTATTAAACGTCTTGGTTTTCAGTTCAATCCTTATGATCATGCCTAATTTATTCGCCACACTGATCACGGATATATTATGTGGATGACATGATAATCACAGGGGATAACACACAGGGAATCTCTACTATGCAATCCTTTCTCCATCAACAATTTGAAATGAAAGATCTTGGCACTCTTAGTTATTTTTTAGGCCTTAAAGTATCCTTTAATGACACAGGTTATTACTTATCTCAAGCAAAGTATGCTACTGATCTCATCTCTCATGCTGGGATTACAGATACTAAAACCGCTAGTACTCCACTTGACCCCAACGATCATCTTTCCACCACTGTTGGGACTCTTCTCAGTGATGGCACACTTTATCGTCAATTGATTGGAAGTCTTATATATCTCATAGTATCTCGTCCAGATATTGCACATGTTGTTCATATTGTCAGCTAGTTTATGTTTGCACCTCAATCTACTCATTTTTCTGTTGTACTCCGTATTTTACGGTATGTCCGCGACACTCTCTTTCATGGTCTTCACTTTTATCATTCTTCTCCACTTGAGTTGCGAGCATACTCCGATGCTGACTGGGTTGGCGATCCAACTGATCGTCGATCTACTACTGGCTATTGTTTCTTTCATGGAACATCTCTCATTTCATGGCGTAGTAAGAAACAAACAGTTGTATCTCACTCTAGTACAGAGGCAAAATATCAAGCTCTTGCCGACACCACCTCTGAACTTTTATGGCTACGATGATTACTTCAAGATATGGATGTTTCATCATCTTCTGCTATTCCTTTATTTTATGACAGTCAAAGTGCCATGCAAATTGCTCATAATGATGTTTTCCATGAGCGTACGAAACATATCGAAATTGATTGTCATCTTGTCTGTCATCATCTTCTTCGTTGTACTTTACAACTTGTCCCTATCTCTTCTCAGTCTCAGATTACCGATATCTTTGCTAAGTCTCATCCTCCTCGCCGATTTCATGACCTTGTCTCCAAACTCAAGCTATTCTCTTCTTTACCACCTTGAGTTTAAGGGGGGTGTCAACATACCTTCTTCATAAGTCTAAAATGGATGCACCGATTGCTACTATGAAGCTGTCCTACAGCTGCACCTCACCTATATGGAATGCATCTTTGTTTTTTTGTCCCAATTATCATGTATATAAAGACCCATTTACTTATAATCAAGACACACAACAAATATAAATGTTTCAGTTCTTTCTTCATCTCTTCTCTGTTTATTTCTATTGTTTATTCTAACAACTTCTATATAAACTCAATAAACCTCTCATACGTATTAGCTATTCTTGGTTGGTTTAAAAAACCTTTAAATCATGGTAACTCAAAACTTAACTTGCTCAATGTTATCCTTTCAACTTGTGTTTATATTTTATGGCAAGAAGGAAAAAACTGTACATTCAAAAATTCTTTCATTGATCCCAGGAGCTACATTTTCAAAGGGATCTTTTAGATTATAGAAATACCAAACATAATTACAGATAATAGTTAAATTAAGTGATTTCTTTTTTTTATATACTAACTTCTTTTTTTAGGTTAGGAGTTGCAAATTTGGCAAGGACAAGAGACTAATGAAAGTGAATTTTGTCTTCACGGAAGAGGACTATAGAAAGTCAACCGAAACTAGTACAACCCAAAGGCCCATTTGGTTTATTTTTCATTTTTGATTTCTATTTATGTTTTTCTAAATTCATTATTTTCGATGTCTTTATCAATTTTTGTATGTTTTATTGATTTTTATATTTTTATTGAATTTTTATTAATTTTTATGAGTTTTTAATTAATTTTTATGTTTTAAAAAATAAAAACTAAAAACTAAAACTGAAAGAAAAACCAAAACCAAAAAAGGCCTAAAAAAACAAGGTTGAAGTTCCTACAAAATAGAGTCATCTAGATACCACTAAAAGGCCAAATCAGTAAAATTCATATGGAAATACAAATAAGAAAAAGGACAAAACTGATTTTTTAAAAATCAAACAAGATGGAGAAGCCAACGAAAAAAAAAGGATTATAAAATTAGGCTCCCTTTTTGTGATAAGATGGAACAAAAGGAGAAAATTTGCTAGGATAACTAATCGAAGGGAGTAACTACGGTTGTGAAGAAACAGATTACCCGTTCTCCAAAAGAATCCTCAAAAGACTCAGCCTTAAAATCCTTTAAAAGAATTATCATTCAAAGAATAAAAGAGGAAGGTATTAAGAACTCTGCTTCACCAATTAGTTCAGAGTCTTAACCTCCTTCAAACTCTCCTTCAATAGAAATTCCATAAGACAAGATGTTCTTCATGGAAACGAAGGATATAATCAAATTCTCCAATAGAAAACATGTGAAATAAGAAAGACTGGAGTAAGAGTGATAGAGAAAGAAAATAGGATCAAAAGAAACTATCTAGGGCCCCCATTAATGATCAATAATAAATTAGTTTCCAAGTAGAGATTTATTGTTAACTCGATCAATTCTTTGTCATTTTGTTAACTGCTCTTATGGTTTAAAAGATTCAATCAATTTAGCTTTTCTATTCCAATGCTGAGGAGAGGCTTTAAAATGTATAATGATGCATCCTTTTTTGTCTGATGCCCTTAGATTGCTACCTCCTTTAGTCTACTTTTTTTTCTCTATTTATTGCCTTTGTTACTAGTTTTAGCACTTTTCAAGGAGTTTTTATCTTCTAACCCCTTATATAGTTCCTATTTCTTTTTATTATTAATAAAAATTGTTGTTTTATCTAAAAAAATAAGATTTTAACAAATTCAAAAAGGTCCCAAAGATAGGTACAAAATAAAATTTACTTTTCCTCATGGACAATTAAAATGGAATGTTATGCCTTTAAGGCTAAAAGTTGCTCCATTAGAATTCTAAAGAATTATGAGTTTTTTCTCCTTACCAAAAATTTTGCATAATATAGATAAACGATGTCTTAGTTTTCCCCTCATATATAGAACAACATTTGAAGTATATTAAAATCTTTATTTACATTATAAAAAAATAATGGGCTAGATGTATTAAAAAAGTATTTTCCCAAAAAAATATAGATTTTCAGGTCATTTTATCCAATAAGGCATGATGACTCCATTACAGAGAAATTTATAATTCACACATAAATTCCCAATAAAAATTAGATAAAAATAACTAAAAGATTCTTATGAAGTCTAAATTATGTAATTGATTTTTACCTGAACCTAAATAGGTTGTATAAATCTTTATATATTAGATGAAGAAATCATGTTCCATGGGTTGAACAATTTACAAATTAGTAAAACATGTTTAAATATCTAAATATTCCACTAACTAATCCTAATACTATAAAATTGTAAAAATAATGTTTCTGATAAAGGATATGATAAAATATTAAAAAGTTATTAATAATAAATAACGAATAATATCGTATATTACTGGACATTGGAATCTTACACAATTTGGCTATCATACTATTGAAAAAGGATTTTATTATCGTATATATCCCAAAATTTCATAGTGATTTATTGAATAAAAAAATTCTTCTTTCGATTGTGTTCGACCTATATGACACCTAAGAGAGTGGAGAGAGTGAATTAGATAATTTAAAATTCTTAAAACAAAAATTAAATATTATAACATATAATGCTCCTAACAATAATTCAAATATTGTGATAATGATGATGATACCAATTTGATTTAAATTTGAATAATTCGATAGCAATTACAATGACAAATAAATAAAAAGAATGAAGGCAAGAGGATGTACCAACTGATTTTATAGTAGTTTCTGAAACCCTTTATTTACGTCCACTCTCTAAGACACACTTGAAAATTTCACTAAAAATCAATTTTTTATTGGGTGAAGATGAGCCCTTAGCAATCTTCTTCAATAGGTGAAAAGGAACTCTTATAATCTTCTTTAATAAGTAAAGAGTAATCCTAAAGAATCTTCTTTAATGCGTAAAGAGGAATCCTTAACATCAATTTTAGCTTAAAGGCCCTCAATTGATAAAATACAAATTAAGATATCTCACTTAAACTACTTAATGATTTAGGGCTCAATCAATGCAATATGAATGCATCGATAATCCAAACTCCTTAAAGAAAAATTCAAAATTTACAAAAACTCAACTCAAATTCCCAAAACTTCTCTCAAATGTTTTAACCTTTTACCTGATTCATAAAATTTCACTTTATGTTTCAAAAACGTTTTAGAACACCTATTTATAGCTATAGAGGCACTGGCTAATCATTTATAGCCATTAGACATAACCTAATACCTTATAACCATTAGAAACATCAATTAGAAGCACCTATTTATAGTCCAGCATATTGGTCAACTAATATCTTATATTGGTTAGCCAGTCTAATCATTAATTGTAAACATATAACATTTTCACTTAGACTGGTCTACCACTCAAATTAGTCAACTATTCTCTCTAGAAAACACACACCAATTAACCAATACCTTAGAAAAGATAGTTTTGTCAATCAATACTCTTAGAAATTAGTTTTCAACATTTTTCAAAACATTTTTTTTATTTTTTGAAACTTCTAAAAACCTTTTCAAATAAATCAAAATAATTTTTTAACTGAAAAACATTTGGAACAAGTTTTAAGGACTCCCCAAAGTAGTTTTAAAAACCAATACTCTTTCTTTGACATTAAAACCAAATATACTTTGCCCTATGGAAAATCATTTGCAATGAAAATGAGTTATAAATCATTAATGCATTCAAATATGAATTATACAAATTCATACTTACAAAATTCAACCTATATACTATCTCACTTGCTCTTGATGTCTCATCTTCAATTTGCCTTTTATATTAATATCTATTAGACCCCAATTTTCACTTAAATACATCTTCCATACTACCTATCTTTTAAAATTTTCAGTATAAACTGAATCATTAGTAATAATTATGTTATGTCATCATTAGATTAGAACCTTTCTTAGTTCAATAATATCTCTTTTTTACAAACATGCAATATTACAAAATTAAAAATATATATAAGAAAAAACATATTCATGGAAGTATAAAGGACTATCTCCTCCTAAATTTATGTGTCATACAAATATAATTCAAATGTTTATCCCTCTTATCTACATTCATTTAATATCACTCCATTTCTCCCTTTTTTTGAAATCACCAAAAATTTATTCCTGAATTCACAATTAATTATCAATTTATGCATTATCATAATGAATTTCCATCAATAATTCCTAATTCCCTTATTGAATATGTCATTTTACCCCCTTTAAATTTATGCTTCATTAGAAAAAAGACAACTAAGTAACATAATATAAATCACATGCATCACACACACACACACACACACACACACACACACACACACACACACACACACACATACAAAGAATCTAGTGTCACTAAACTTCTTCCTTTATACAAAAATGTGTAAAATCACTACTCTCTCTATCTTGCTTTTTATTGAAAAACTCTATTATATGGGAAAAGTGCAAATATAAAAATATTTCTTCAAATCCCGTATCAATTTCAAAGATGAATCTAATTTAAAAAATTGTTCTACTTTAGTTTGTATAGATAAATGCAAACAAAGCTTTCTACTTTAAAATGTCTATACAAAGTCATCATCCTCAAATACTCTCAATATGAAATAAAGTATATACCTCTAATAATTACCTCATTTTCTTCTCCTAACTTGGTTTAATAATGTAACTTAATTGATTAACTCATGTGAGGCCTCTTTATGAATTTCCTTTTAAATTGAAATACCTTATTATGTCCTCACTTGACATCTATTTGATCACATCTTACATTAATCTACACAACAAAGAATTTAACATATTCTAGGTACCCATGCAAATTTGGGTCTTTAGGTATTGGCTCTTAAACCTTTTTAAATCCTTATTCTAGAGGATTGTTTTAACTATATTTTATTAGTAAAACCAAATCTTTCTACATGTCCAAAATATTTACAAAAATAACAAATCATCTTTGTATTAAATGAATGACAATAAGTCCTTATGTTCATTTACCTGTATGTTTTTATAGCATAAAAATAAGACCTTGAATTTTTGTGAGGTGTTCTCCTATGATTGCATTCATGTCTATATAAAGTATGAAAATGAATCATGTCATTTTTTAAAAAATGAGGTCTAAATGAATGTGAATGATATTAGATGTTCCTATAAAAATTATACCTATTCCTACCTTGATGGATTTGCCTATTAGGTCTTGATTTGAGTCATATAAAAAAATATGACATTTTCTTTGAGATTGTGACCTAAAAGATGATGCAATATGTTCATATGATGACTTAGGTATATGTTCATCATTTAGATCCTTTCTTATTATGAAAGTTTTTTCTTTAACCATTTGATGTCATACTCCTATATATAAATATAAATCACGCCTATCATTTGGTGTCTTTATAACTCGTGACATACTTTTTTAACGTCTTATTCCCTTAAGTGAATTTTGATAATGACTCCATAAAGCCATAACTCTCCTTCTTCAATGCCTTTCGTATGCATCAATTCATGCATTTTATTTTTGACAACAATGACATTCTTAGAGTTTAAACTGCCATACATTTCACTCCTCAAAATTTCATGCTCTAACATGCAAGTATCCAAAAGTTTTGATGTCTCTCTATATTTGAAAGAAAGTCTTTTTTTTTCTTCAAAGTCATTAATTCTATGCACTCAACCAATTCATCATATGTTAAATCATTAACACAATCATTATCTGTAGCACTCCCTATCTTTAATCTCATCATTAAGGTCATAAGATAATTACACAAAATAATTAGAAAATATTAGTCTTATTTAAGTTGAAAACAGTAACTAAAACTCTCAAAAGTCTTTCTATACAACCCAAAATATAATACATAACAGTATAAATACACAAAAATCAAAACAAACAATTATATACATCCTATGCTGCTAGCTCCACCTAATTTCAACGATCTTAGTCTCGCGTACTGGGGTTACCTCCACTTATTCTATCACCTGAAAAAAAAATATAATGGCAAGGGGTGAGCTGCCAACTCAGTAAGGGTCACCTAACTGTATCCTTATATATACTTATCTTAAATAAGAAACTGAGAAACGATCAAATAATCTTACACAGAACATGCATACGTTAACTACATCATGAAAAAAAAAACTCATACATATCCCAGAATAGTCTCATTATGCTCAGTTATGTTATTATTACCATTTATTATCTCAATCTGGGCCCTGCTAAACCTAGTAGGCTTATATTCAATGGTCTAGTCTGCCGGCTCATCTTATCATATCCCATCACTGTGTGGAAATACAGTCACAAATACACAAATCTCGGCATAGGGTATCTCTCTCGCTTAATCACAGCTAGTACCCTGGTACCACTCCGGTACCTAGCCATCGACACAGGGTATCCCCGGGACTCGGGATGACCCCGGTACCACTCCGGTACCTAGTCATCGGCACAGGACATCCCCGGGACCCAGGATATCCCGGTACCTGCTCCACGGACAGGTACCTAGCCACATCTCACTCAAAACGCAACATCGCATCAATATAAAAGACCATCGAATATAACCTGTCCTAGGCAAGCCACTAATCCACTACAGTTATTTCACTCAGTCTGTCATAATTTAGTCTCATTTATGCTTTAAAAAGACAAATCATCATATTTGACGTATCATACACCACTCATAGATATCCATAACATTTTTCGCATAATTACATAATACATGTCATATTTAACAATTTATCAAACAATATCATAAAACATGTAGTATAAAATTCATATCCCAAAAATACACACATGAAATATGCACAGACTATAATGACTATTTTACATGCAATATATAATATATAAGAGTATAGTTTCAGGTTAACCTTACCTGGTATCCTCAAATCTAATCCGCTATCTAACCCGACTTCACGACCTAAAGACATACGTATAACAATCTATTAGACTAAATAACATCATATAACATTAACCTACATGCTCCTAAACTTACAATTCATACAGCTCCACGTTTCGCCTAAAGGAGTAACAATCGGCTAAAGCATTTAAGGTGTTACAACATTTGTTTTTACAAGAGACATTCGGCTGAAGCATTTAAAGGCATGAACAACACTTGACCATTTGACAAGTGTCCCTAAGGTGTCCATTAGGTGGCTTCATTTTGGCTGATCATGTGCTCTTATGAGGACACATGGCATGGAGTAAGCTACTTAAGGACAAGTGTCCTTACAACTTCCATATTTGCAAATATAAAACACAATTTTTTAAAGTTATATATTTGCAAAATATTATAATACATGTTTTTTCCAATGTTAAATACTATTTTTGTTTCAAATAGCATATATTTGATAGTGCAAATATTTGATTAATGTTTAAAGGCAGATGAATTTATAGAATGAAAGAATATTTTATTGGTATAAAAGATAATATTACTTATGGTAAGAAAGTACCATTTAGTATACATGAGCTCTGATTGGAAATTATTTAAAAGAATAAGTAAAAATATATTTATATATAGACTCATAATATTTTTTTTGGAGATGATGAAATACAAGTACAATAAGTATTAGATAAAGAAAGAAGAAAATTGTTACTAATATATATTCTTATTTTTCTCTAAGAAGTACTCTCAATTTCTAAATGAGATTAAAAAGTGTTGTATGATAAGGATTTTATTTTAAATTGTAAAGAATATTGGGTTAGATAGCTTTGTCATTCTTGTATTCCTTTTAATACATTAAATTCACCTTACTTTCAAGAAGAATTAGATGCCACAATAACAAGAGGTTTTAAATTTAAGGTACCTTCTTATTATGAGATTTATGTGCTTTTATTTCAAAATTTTAAAAAAAGAATGTTAGTTGGTTATAAATTTATATAAATCTAAATTTAAAAAAATAATTGAATGCACTATTATGACAGATGGTTGGACTGATTAAAGACAACAATCTTTGATCAATTTCTTAATTTATTATAACATTGGAATAATTTTATTAAATCTATTGATACTTCGAATGTGATAACAAGTTCTTATACTTTATTTAAAATATTTTCTAAAATTGTCTAGTGGGTTAGACTAAAAAATATAATTTTACTTCGTTACAAATAATATAACTAATTGTGTATCAGCTGGGTGTACTTGTTAGAATCAAAGTATTATCATATTTATTAGTCTTTATGTCTGATCATTGCGTCAATCTCATTTTAAAAAATATTAGATACATGTCTTATATTTTTAGTATTACTTTATGTGCATCTAAGATCATGATTTTTATATATAATCATCTAATGTTTTTGTTTTGGTTAAAAAAGCAAGAAGATTTGATTATAAATTTGCAACTATATGTATAACTTAAAAAGTTTTTACGATTATAAATAAGTACTTCAAATTTTATGGCATGTCTAACACTTTTTAAGTTATTAGTTATTAAAAGTTAATAAAGGAAAAGAATTTTGTACCATTGACATGGATAATCAACTTTAGAATGTTTGCTTGACTGTTGTGAAAATTGCGGTTCTACTTATAAAATTGTTGAGAATTACTAGATAAAAAATCATCTTAAGTTGCATATATGATGACACATGTATGGTTCATAGGACAATTATAAATATTTTAAAAAGAAAAGAGAAATTATCAATATTTTAAAAATTAGATCAGACATTAAATTGTTGAAAGAAAAAGTTTAAAGTTTAAACATCGAATTAATATAAAGTCATTATAAAACTGGTAATAAACTAATATTGAGACATATAAATAATGAAAATAAATCATTATAAAATTGGTAATAAATGGATATTGAGACATATAAATAATGAAAATAAATAAAAATATATTATACAAACTATATGTATAATTAAAATTAAAATAAAAATACTAATTTATATTAATGTGTAATCAATTATTAATAATTTTAAATCAAATTAAATTTAACATAAAATATTAAAATAATAATATTAATCAAAATTATATTTATGAAAGAGATTGTGGTTTTTTTTTTGGGTCAAAAATTCTAAAATTTCTAATATTATATAAAGAGTCATAAACAAAAATTTTATCTAAAATATTTCCGGCAACATTTTCTGTTTAATTAACTATAAATAAATAAGATGGCAACTAATTTAAAATATATACTACAAGTTCCTTTATTCTTGGTAGAAACAAACTTCTAATTTCTTCGAGACATGGTTAACTTGATCTGGGCATCAATTTATTATTAGACAGAAAAGTCTAAAACTTTTGTTGATCACCTCTTACACATCCAATTGATGCTACAGTGACAACTTGGAAAAGAATCAAGGGAAGTGACCCTATGCATGTACGGTGATGGTAGTAGTTTCATCTGACAACTTAACAGATAGTTGGTTATTGTTGTGAATTATAATTTTTAGTTATAGTTTTAATATATTTTTATATTTTATTTTTAATTTTTATGTTATATTAGTGTATTAATTTTTTTAATTTTTATGTTAAAAACAAAAATTAAAAACCTAAACTGTACCAAACAGGCTAACTTTCTCTTCAGGCAGAAACCGAAACAGTGTCATCAAGAAATAGGTAATCGGTGTAACCAACGACAGGATCTTGAGTGTAGAATGTTGCTCTGTCGTACTTGTTCAAAGAAGCATTAAGCTCAAATCTCCTGGGCAAATCAGGATTGGCCAAGAACAAACGGCCATAAGCAACGAGATCTGTTCGGTTCTCTTCCACAGCTTTATTTCCATCTTCCTTGTTGTAACCACCTGCAGATATGAAAGTTCCGTTGAAGGCCCTTCTCATGGGCAAAAGGTTTTCTGGGACTTCATGTTTTTCTGAAGGTGTCTTCATTCTTGGCTCAACCATGTGACAGTAGAGAATCCCATATTCATTCAAGGACTTTGCCAAATATAGTCCCAAAGCTCTGGGATTTGAGTCTCCGCAGTCCATGTAGTTTGCAAATGGTGAAAGTCTTATCCCAACTCTGTCTGGTCCTATCTCATTTGCCAGAGCTTCCACTATATCAAGAGCGAACCTGCATCGGTTCTCTAGAGATCCTCCATACTGGTCTGTGCGGTCATTGGCTTGATCTTTCAAAAATTGGTCAATGAGGTAGCCATGCGCCCCATGTATCTCAACCCCATCAAAGCCTGAGATCATGACATCAAATTTAGGACACAAATATAAAACAACCGTTTGAATTCATGTCTGGCACTTTAAGGGGCGTACCAGCTTCTATCGCATTCCTTGCGGCGATCCTGAAGTCGTTGACAATTTGAGGAATTTCGTCAGTTCTTAATCGCCTTGGACGTGGGTACTCAATGCCTTCACTATTTGCCTGAACATGAGGGCCAATCGGCTTATCTGTAGAAGATATTGGATCCTGTCCATTGGGCTGGAAACCTGTATGAAACCAATCATGTATCTGATTTGCATTTTGCATGGAATTAGGTAAATTCATCTTTCAAAATATAGAAAAGGGAGAGCAGAGGAGAGGAGGAAGATTAGGACTCTCGGTCTGGGACAAGGAATACTTGGCAAAATGAAGGCTTTCATGCTTTTGAAGCACATAAAGAGTTCATAATGAACTGCATTTCTCAAAATGATTAGCCATTCGTACATGCCTTCCTGTATGTGAGAGCTCAGTTTCTGTTTCATTATTCCCAACCAATATGTCCTAGTTTTTATTCAGAGTGAAAGAGGATCATTTTTTGCTTCATAAAAGAAAGGCTCACCTGGATTTGAAACTCTTCCAACATGCCAAATTTGACAAAAGAAGATACCACCTTTGGCATGAACAGCATCTACAATAGGTTTCCACGCCTCAACTTGCTCTTTGGTCCAAATGCCAGGTGTTGTACACCTAGAACTAAAGAAACAGAAAATATCATTACCTTATTTTTTAACGTAAGTATTAAGAGGTAATCGGATTACAGGATACCGGAGGCACTTACCCTTGAGCGGTGTCAGAAACTCCTGTTGCTTCAGTTATGAGAAGACCACCTTTAGTGGTTCTTTGAGAGTAATACAAGATGGCATGAGGTTGAGGAACATTGTTGTAGGATCTATTTCTTGTCAATGGTGCCAGAACAACTCTACAGATCATCATTAATTATATAACAGTTTAGTAGGCTTTAAATTTTCCATTCTGGAAAATTTAATATAAATCTGATTGAATGATCTTGTGCGAAAACAAAATGCTTAAATAGTGTGACCAACGTGCATCAAACAATGCCAACTAGTCGAATAGTTGCAGGGCATATATAAGTTACTAGTTTTACCTGTGAGAAAGATTGAACTGCCCCATCTTGTAAGGAGTAAGAAGAGGGATGGTAGGAGCTCCATTAACATCCATGGCCTTGTTAATCTGGCAGTTGACTTTCTGCTGTTCTCCAAAAATAAGAATTCCAGTTAATTAACGACAACTGATGCAAAACAAAAGAAGATGTGTGAGAATGGAATGAGAAATACAATTTCTATGGCTATTTATAGACGCCATGGGATCTAATTCTGTAGGAAGGAAATACTTTTGCCGATAGAACCACACTAAAGCAAATGGACAAAAAGGCATCAAGGTGACATGCACAGTGACGTTTCTCCTTGACCGTGTTCTTTAGCAATTATTGACATTGTTGGCCGCCAGGAAAACAAAAAAAAAAAAGGCAAAATGGGTAGCATTGAGGGACGGTGTCGTGACCGATGTTTTGAATATTGATATCGAATTTGTCTTTAAAACAGTACTGTATTGATATTGGTTAATACCGATACTATTTTAGATAATTTTTTAAAATTATAAATTAATTTTTTAATTTTATTTAATTTACAAAATAGTCTATAAATATTAAAATACATTTTTTATAAAAAAATTTTCTTTTTTATTTTTTTATTTTTTCGAGTATCGATCGGTATCAATTGGTATTAGTTAATACCAGCCGGTATTTAAACTCAATACAAAATTAAGTAATTTCATATTAAATTTTGTCCGATACTACCGATATTATTAATACCGATACAAAATTCAAAATCCCGGTTGTGACCCGAGATCCTGTCATTTGATGATGGAAAAGTAGACAGCAAAGCAAATAAATTAACCGAAAAGATTTAATAATAAAACTTAATTGTTTCCACCGAGAGTAATCATTGTAAGAAGCACATTAATTTGGTGGGGTAGGTCAATCAGAAAAAATCATCACATAATAATTAGTTTAAATATGAGTAATTTTTTACCTTAAATTGTCCACAAATATCCACTATATGAACTATAAAAATGATCAAGTTAAATTTAATATACTTAAAGAATTGTACTGTTTCACTAAGGTCAGGAGTTGAAAACTACACGAGAAAGAGACACGATAAATTGGGATTTTAAGAATTATAAATTTTTGTTTTAAAATTTTTATTTCTGGGGTCTTTTAAGTGCGGGGTGCGGGGGTTGGGGAAAACAAAAGTAAACTTTTTTCTCCAAATGTTTTTCTTATTCATTTCTTCTTGTTACCGTGAATTGTAATTTTTAGTTGTAGTTTTGATATATTTTTATTGATTTTTTATTTTATTCTTAATTTTGTATTATATTAGTATGTTGATTTTATCAATTTTTGTGTTAAAAACTAAAATTAAAAACTTCAACTATACCAAACAAACCTAAGACTTTTGCAACGGATTTTTTTCCCTCTTCAAATATATGTTAGGTACATAATAAAATAATTATTTATATTTTTCTTAACCAATGGATATTTTATATTAATTTTTTAAATGATAACAATGTTTATTTTTATTTCAGTATTTCAATTTATTTTATTTATAATAAATCCTACTCACTTTGTGTAATATTTTGTTAAAAAAAGCTTGAAATTAATTTATTTGACAATTAAATTATGAGGCTGATATTTTAGGCATCTCCTCCCAATAAGCTACAAGACAATTGGTAGCTTGAAATTCATATTG
>JAOXYD010000008.1:22190352-22204659 GCA_028565735.1 Pinacopodium congolense | reverse complement strand
TAATAAGCTGAATGAAGAGGGAGAAATGATTGAGCATTTTATTAATGTTACCTATATGTGGAAACCATAAAGGAAGGAATTCATCAAGGTTTAAAAATTGAAAACCAAAGAGGAAGATGCTAGGAACAATGCTGTAAACTTAAAACTAGTGGAATCTGCCGACCTGGAGGGTAATACCTAAGGATCCCTTGTGGTATATAATTTGCTAGCTGATGGCAGTGAAGCTAATAAGTAGAACACTAGTGAATTAGAGTCTAGTAGACCAACTAATGTCATCGACAATGCTGTTATATGAAAGACTAGTGAGACCACTGATGTCAAGGATAAATTTGAGTTAATTGAGAGTAGAGTGGCCAATGCAGAGAAGTAAAGAAGCATGGCTCCCTAGGTGACAAGCAATGTTGATACCAAAGTTACTAATATGATCACTTAACTAGAGACAACGACAGTAAAGAACATAACCAACTCCTTCCCTTTCCTTGATGGAGCAAATAGGGCAAGAGAGGTTAAGGATTAGACTCAAGGAGATTAGTCCCTTAAACTGATGAATTCATCACCTTCATTAGAAACTTTAGAGACTACTTCCACCAATAACTCACTAGTAGATAGGTCTGAGGTTTAGAGCATAAGGTAGAACAAAACTGTTAGAAGGACCAAGAAGAAACAAGCTAAATATTTTAACTGATGAAGTTTCTTATATAGAATGTAAGGGGTTTAAATAAACCCAATAAACTGTAGGTTTTGAAGAACTTGATTATTTAAAAGAAACCTCATCTTTAAGGATTGGTGGAAACCAAAATAAAGCAAACTCAACTATAGAAGTACCTATGGTTTTTAGAAAGTAGCCGGACCAATCTAAGCAATAATAGAGCTCATTATAATGGTAAATTTGTAATTTCCTTTGACTTGTTCACATTTCAATAACAAGGATGGAAGTATTCAGACTAATATATTCATTATGAGTTGCTCCACATCCAAACTAAATCTCCTTTACTATTTATAGTTGTTTGTACCGCAAATTATAAGTTTCAAAGAAGACAACTTTAGACAGACCTAATTTCGGTCCAACTTGGCTGTGGATTATTGCTAGAGATTTTAACTGCACTCTCAATGCTACTAAATTTCATGGGAGTCTTAACTACAATTCTTAAAAAAATGATGAAATTTATAGATTGATAAGAGATATGGAAGTAGTTGACTTACAATACATAGCTACCAATTTACATGGGGTAATAACCAAGAAGGGAACATGTTCATCTAGAAGAAGTTGGATAGATGCTTAGTCAACTCTATATTAATGGCTAACTTTCCATAAAGCTATACAGAATTTGGTAGTCCCTTAACCCTTGATCATACCCTTTAGTAAAAGTCCTTTTGATCCATGATGTCATGTACTCTATGTAGTGGAAAATATGTGAATTTGCAAGCCTATGATAGTGTAGTCTCTTAGACGAAGCTCTGAGGGAAACACAACCCTTATATAATAGAGTGATAAGAGTGAATACTGTGAGGAAAGTCCATTTTAATTTTATACTAATGGCATCTACCTTTTATTTTGTTTATATGCATTGATGAAAAGTTTATGATATGTGTAGTAGTTTGATACTTAAGTTATCGAAGTTTGAAAGATTGCATATACTTAATTTTTTGTGAAAGAGAAATGATATAATATGTTGGGTATTTTTAAACTACTTAATGAGATGTTCTTTATAGATCCGAGTGAGTTGCTTGAGGATAATCAACAATTCAAGTGTAGGGGTGTTGATGATGGGAATTTTATAGTGGTTTTGGATGCATGTTTTATTATATTTTTCCCATTTAATGCTTAAATTAAACCAATATGGATTTACTTTTGTTTATTTCATATGTATGTTGGTGTTGGAGAAATTTATGAAGATTTAAATTCAATTGGAGCTTGTTGAAGTGCATAAAGAGTAGTTATACACTTTATGCTTAAAGCTCCATATATGACGATCAAACAAGTAGAGTTTAATTGACCGAATGGCTAGCATCGACCTACCGAATTGACATCTATTGAATTTTTTGGTCTACAAAATAGAAGAATTGACCGACCGAATAAAAACTCCAAGGAAGAATCCACTGACCGAATGGTGAAGGTCTATCGACGGAACCTAAGAGTTCTAGCTTAAATTCTCACGTTTTATTATTTGGGTGTCACATTTCAATTTACTACACATAATCGTAACCTATAAAAATGACATAAACAGATGTATTCAAGGGGGGAGTGATGACAAAGAGACATAGAGAAACATACAGTTTTTACGCATCATCAACAGAGTTCATCATCTTCTTTATCATTAGAGTAGGGTCTTCATCTAGTCGAGAGTCTAGTTTTAGTGTTGTATTTTTAGAGCTTCCACGCAGAACTATTGCAAAAATTTTTAAGGGAGTGATCATCTTTCTTTATATTTCTGTATTTATGTTATAACTTGTGAAGAATCCTGTTTTTTCATTAATCAATAGATAAGCAAGTTTTGACCATCTCTTGTGTTATATTGATAATCATGTGTGTAAAAGTGTTTTTGGTTAATATTGTGGATTTATTTGGATTAGGATAGGTTATGTGGAATTGATTTTTGCTTGTTTAGCCTTATTTAGCTTGATCAGCTAGATATTAGCCTTAGGTAAATGAGTTTCATGACCATTAGAATTTATTTTCTCGGAAAATTGATTAACCAACACATTTCAATGTAGGAGTAGACCAACCCTTAAGATCTTGTGTGAGGACACCTAGAATCAATAACCTTGATTTTAGGCCTCTTGTGTGTCTAATGCCTTTTATTCCAAGTAATTTATGGACCTAGTAGATTAATTAAGAGTAAAAGAGAAAAGGGATACCTATGACCATTAGGTGTAACTAGTTTAAGTGAGGTAAGTCCTAAACCAATCCACTGCTGTCTAAGTTAGGAAACCTAATCTGAATTAAGCCCGAAGCCTTAACCATTTTTAATCTCTTGAGTCAAGTTTAGTTGCGCTCAATTCATTTTTCATCCTGCATATGTACTTATCTTTTTTCCCTTACATTAATTACCAATCAATCAAATCCTGAGTTCTTAAGTTAATTTTGCATCCTTTAAGTTACTTTGCTTGCATATGGGATTTCCTTTAGGTACGACACTTGGTCCTTACCATTTTATAATACTTGTCAATAAGGTACACTTGCCTCCTTTTTTTGGTCTATAAGAGATTTTCCATTCATTTATATTGCTTAACTATACCAGTAACAAGTTTACGGTACACTTAGAAGCGATGATACTACAACACAAGCAATGAGAATAAGTGTACCAAGAACTGTAGATCAATTGTAGAGGAGATTAGCATTTTGTTTTCTCGAATGTTGGAAAAAAATTCTCGACCAAAAAGTGGGTAGTAAGGACCAAAAATAATGAGGACAACATCCCATGACAATGCTAAAAAAACTCACAAGACATCAAACTCGGCATCGAGGACTAGTGCTAGAGACCTTTCAATAATGAATTGGTTCAAGAGGTGGATTTCGAACTAATCTACATATTTTTTATTCAAAAAGCAAGAATCATTGAAGTCTAGTCTCTTTTGGGAGGCATTCTCAGCCTAAACTACACACAAAACATAAAAATGAGAGGCCAAAAAAGTCTACAATTAAAAAAATTGGGACTGACCTTCATTGGAATATTCTAGGGTCACCCCAATATTCCAATTTTTTTTACAAAGAGATTAAAGCATAGAAAGGACACAAAAAGGTAGATAATGCTTCAACAAATCCAAGGGTACCAAAATTATTGGAAAAAAAGCTCTAAAACACTTGGAAAATGCAAAAATTGAAAGTTGGCATGAATAGTACCTTCAGGAAAATAAGAGGATTTTAACTTAATTCTGTGTTTGGTTGAGCGATTTATGGAGAAAATTACTTGGAGCACATGATTTACGACCAAAAGAGCTATAAAAAATAATTTTGGTGAAGAGATGAGGCAAAATTTGTAGGTTTTAGGGTTGGGAGTCATTTGCGTAACAAATAGGAGAAGAAGAATGAAGAAGATGATGAATAGGTGGAAAATTGCATTGCTTTTCATTTAATAAGAACTTAAATAGCAGTATCTATGGAGATAAACAACTTCATTTAAGTACAACTGTTTAACTACCTAGACATTCTTAAACACTAACCTTGAGCAAGTTAACACCCCCGTTTAACCCCCACCATTTTACTCCTCTATGACTGTCCTAAAGACGAATATTTGACACAAATCTTCAACTCATCAAGTCCAACTAAATTCTAAACACATCTAAGAGGATTATATGATTATTTTACTTAATGATAGGCATTAAAAACACTAAAACTAAAGAAAACTATGCATAATGAATTAGAAACATTAAAGAAATCCAGACTAAAATAGAAAAAAACTAATTTGAAAACATAGAAATGTCTTAATAAAAACACTTAAAAAGCAAATAAAAGAACCTAAAAGAAACCCAAAAAGAAAAAAGAACTAATCTAACATTAAAAAAAAGATACTGAGGCTTAAAATATTAACTGAAGAGGCTTAATAAAGCAAAATTAAAGGAGCTAATAATAATTAAAACCCTAACGAAAAACACATTAAACTAAGATCAAAGAAGAACATAAAAACGAAAAAGGGAATCAAATTAATTAAGAACCACAAAAAGAAAGTAGTAAAGAACTACAAAACTAACACCTTAAAAACAGGCTGCTTAAAAACCATGAAAACTAATAAAGCAAAAGTATGACACTCGAGTACTTAAATACATGACAAATAAAGAAGCCTGGTGACGGTCGAAAAGGAAAAGAATTTTAGTGGGTTCCTTGGCCCCGATTGTAAAATAAAGCTTATGCTTTTATCTATTGACTTTAAAAGTATATTGACCATTAGAAATTTTAA
This sequence comes from Pinacopodium congolense, assembly GCA_028565735.1. Classification (NCBI taxonomy): domain Eukaryota; kingdom Viridiplantae; phylum Streptophyta; class Magnoliopsida; order Malpighiales; family Erythroxylaceae; genus Pinacopodium; species Pinacopodium congolense. Next base: position 22,199,761 of record JAOXYD010000008.1, on the reverse strand, counting down.
TGGTACCTATAAGGATAAAAATATTACAAATTATAAGGACCAGTTCATCGACATCACAATTTTTTAAGAAAAAGTTTTAATCGTAACTTGTAAATTAAAAAATTATCACTAATGTCAAAATCGTAAGGAACCATTATTTTGTCATGCCATTTCTTGATTCTTTCCTTATAAAGCTTGGAATTGTTATAGGCATCAAGTTGAAATTCATCTAACTCATTTAACTATTATAATCATTGCTCGCCAACTCTTTTTAAGTCAAAATTTAGAATTACATTGGTGGTAAAACTCATTTTACGGTAAATACCACAAGTGCACAGATCGTAATTTGTAGTATAAGTGGATATCGTCTGACAAGGATTGTATTTAGTCACAACTTAATTGAGACAAAGAGTAGGAATTTGAACACCAATGATTAAGATTAGGAGTCACTTCTATCCCTATTTTGCTTACTTCTTATTATATTGATTCAACTATGCTGAACGCAAGACTGTCTAAGTTTAATTACCCTCTCTCAAGATTTACTTAGTTTTCCCTAGTTGAAATAAGATAGAATCAATTATGTTATCTCTCGACTTGCACAACCTTTCCTAACCATTCAACTAGATGTTCAGTAATCCTATAGGTAATTAAAAAAATAGCCAAGATCTCTCCTTGACTACTTGAAAACCTGAATGTTTATTGCTCTATTAGGAGCCAATTATTGTTGCACCACCTAACACAAATTCCTAAGTTCACTCTCTTGATCTATTGCAAGGTATATGCACAATAAAAATCACAAGCATCCATTCATTCAATCATTAAGAACATGGTTCACAAAATAGTTTAAGAGTAAATCCTAAAAATTTTTTAACCACTCATAACAATAATAAATATACCAACATTCATGTTTTCCATACTAAAAAATAATAAAGAGAAGAAAGAATAAACTATGTGAAGCTTTGAAAATCTTCTTTTCCCTCCATTGATGCTGGAAAAACTAAATGTTGAAATGTCTTTAGGTTTCCTAAGGAAATTGTGTCTCTTCTTTTGGGTGACCACTAAAGCCCTCAAAGTTGTCTCTTTTTTATGTTCCCTAATTTTTGGTAGAGGCTCTTAGGGTTTAAAGCCATCATATATGTTAAAAGGAGCGTTCTAACACTTAAAATTCAAAGTTTGACATGGAAAGAGTCAGCTTCGCCTATCACCCTTGTGCTTGTACATGAAAGTGAAAGAAAAACTGTCATCGTGCACAAGCACCATTGTGCACTGCACTTTGACAACTCTCTACATCCTCTACTCCTTTAATGATAACTCTGTTGTGGCCAATTTGGACTGAAAGCTCCTTACATGATGATCTTACTCCCCAGCAAATTTCATGGACATCTGAGCTCTAAAAGTATGACTACTAGCTCAATCAATTCACCTAGGCCACATTTAAAGCTGAAATTCCACTACCTGTCAAACCATCCACCATAGTGCATCAATCCATCCTTTAAATAAGTTCAAAATTTTTCCTCAAACACTAAACAATACCAAGAAAGAATTAAACACCTAAAAGACAATGAAAAGGTGAAAACGATCAAATAATCTAAGGTTGAAACACACAAACAACACCTGAAACACATTAAAAAAACATAGAAACATAATTTAGAATCACATTTATCAACTTCCCCCCACTTAAACCTTTGCCTGTCCTAAAGAGAAATTGATCACAACCATTATAACCTATCAGTTCTTTTTCAAATAAATCAAGTGCATGCAATCTTTTAAACTTTGGCCACTCGAATGTCAACAAACTACACACGTCATAACTAGTTTTCATCAATACACATAATAAAACTCAATTTATGATACTATCAATCAAAGGTAAGCATGAAATCAAAATGGGTTTTCCTCACGAGATTCACTCATTTCTCTCAAGTGTTTAAAGGTCAGTATTTCACTCAAAACTCCCTATAGGATATTACATTACTATAGGCTTGCAAATTCATCAATTCTCTTCCATATTGATTACATCATTTAATAGATCAAAAGGACTTTATTTAAGGCTGTAATAGATCTAGAGTTAAGGTGGGTCACAAAGTGGTTTAAGGGCTCCTCATAAATATTCATAAAGTAGTAAGTGTACAAAAGGACACAAAATGTACCTTTGAGATATGAATGTAAATATGCTAACTACTCAACACTTATTGTTGCTACTATATGTGATTCTTTTCATTCTTTTCTTTATTCTATTTTTTTTCTCTTGTTTTTTCTTTATTTTTTACACAAATAAGGAAAAAAAATAAAACTAAATGCAATGTGCACTATGAGTAGAAGTACTACTCATTTATTCTTAGAAAAAAAATGTAGCCCAAAAGTCCCAAACTATTGCTTACATAGCACTTTATTAGACTAATAAGTAGGTAAGGCTAATGAGGAATCTAGATTTTAAAATTGGGTGTTTCTTAAAGAACAAAAGGGTTGAAGTCTTAAAGGGGATTGTAAAGGACAATGAAATAGGTGGGTCATTTAAGTTAAGGGTTAAAAGAAAGAGGTCCTTAAGACTTTCCATCTAGCATGAATCTAGTAGATTTAAATTAGTTTAAAGTAACATATGAAGGTCATCACCTAGGTGAGTATCACAGACATAGGGAAATGAAATTACTGTCGAATGGAGCCATATAGGCTTAATTCCTTACGTAGGCTTAATTGAAAATCTATCATGCTTCTATATATTACCTAATCACTCAAGTGTCAATTTTTAAGTAAGCTTATGTAAACAACTACTTGGATCAATTAACATGATTCACCTTCTATTCAATAAGCCTAATTTGACTTTAAGCACACATTTAATTTCATTCCAATTACAATTATAGGATTTCATGGTAACATATTCATTACAAAAATTCAAGTGAAAAAAACTTGACACACCTAATACTAACAAACTGACATCCACACTAGATGGCATGGAAAATGCAAACATAATGAGTACTGCAAAGACTAATCCCTACAGTTTAAGAACACATTATCCCCAATGTGTTATCAGAACATAAAAACAAAGAACACTAAGATTAAAGCCACAAAATGATTCAATTCATAAACAAAACATAAAATAAACAAATAAAGTAAACAAACAAACAAACAAATAAAAAATGGGCAAGATTCTTCTTATATCTCAAATGACACTTGAAGTCTTTAGATCTCAAATGACTAGAGAATCTTCTTGGTTAGGTAGCGATATTGTCAAGCCACCACTTTCATCTTCTCATAAATTTGATTAAGTTGGTGTTGCATCCTCTAGTTATGCTTTGCTCGAAGATTGCTAATCGTTTCCCATCCTATTTCTTTGGATTCCTTGCTTGAAGTATCATTAAAGGTGGTGGTAGGCCTAGAACTCAAAGACCCTTAGGTGAGCCTATGAATCACTGTAGTACAAGAACGAGCATTCTGGAGCTCCATGTTGGCATGCTCTATAATTTACAAACATCTCAAGTAGGCTGCATAAAAATATTTATAAGGGATAGGGCTTAAACCAACAGTACCAATTTGAAAATGTTGAGCGAATGTATTAGTAAGATATCCCATTCTAAAATATACACCCGTCTTAGGCACATATTGCAGTAAAGATGGAAAAAATGATTAGAAATACGAAGCTTAATCTTTTCATCTATGTACTATAACAAAAACAATTCCCTAGAAGAAAATATCCTCCTTTGAATTATAGAAAAAGCAAACATAACAAATGAATTTGAACAGGAGTTAACGTTCAGGAATTTTGGTTAAATATCTCTAATAAATAGTGGGTGAAAAGTCTTAGCGTGTGTCATCCACTTATGCTTTTGGAAAACCAAAGAGTTTGTTCAAAAATTTTTCATCTAAATCATGATGTTAACTTGTTAATCTAAACCAAAATAACTTGCTTTACTATGCTCATAATGTAAAGTAGTGAAAAATTAAAGTGTTAGTTCTTCAAAAATTAGGTAATCCATTTGCACAGATGCTTCCCGACTATCTTTTTTACAAAATTTAAAGCAATTTCTCCTTATGTCAAATACTTTCCAAAAGAGTAAAATCAAAATTCCTAGGTATAAGGATAGTCCTAGTCATGAGGAAAGTGCACCTATCACTTTCCTCTTTACAGAAGATTGGGAAATAAGCACCATATTGATTGGAAAGAATCACCATATTGGTTGGGGGGATGGATTTCCTCACAATAGACTTTGGATGAGTGGGAGAATGAAATAAGTGAAAAAAGTGGAAGAAAGTAAGGTTGGGATAGGGGAGGAGGCAAGTTTAAGAAACTTGTGCATGATCGTGATAGCTTCCTGGTGCTAACTCTCTATCACCCTTATGTTTAACAGGGAAACTCTCCTATTTTTCCTTGATTTTCATGTTTTCACCCCACCCCAACTTAGTTATAACTCACTCCAAACTTTCAAATTCATGTTTTAACATCAAAATCAACTTAATAACCTCAATAAAACTCAAGGAAACACCAAGTCAATAAAAGAAAATATGAGATTAACAAAAGAAACAACTTAAAAACTATGAATAACCATATTAAAAAATCTAAGAACTAAACAAAACATGCTTCATTTAAGGTCATTAGCTTAACCATATTTCATTTTAATCATAAAGAAGTAAGGGAAAGGAAAGAAAATTCTTCCCTTTCGTGTAAGAAAGATCTTCCAAAGTGGAGCTCGCATCGATTCCATTGACCTTAAATGTTTCACCCTAGTTATTATCTAACACCAATGCTCCATGATCAAACACTTGAATGACCCTAAAAGGCCTGCTCCATTTTGACTTCAGTTTTTTGTCAAAAAAACCAAAGTCTTGAGTTGAATAAAAGCACCAAGTCCCCAATCCTTAACTCCTTCTTCTTGACGTGAACATCATGCCACTTCTTCACTATTTCCTAGTACAACTTGGAATTCTCATAAGCATCATTCCTTTGTTTAGCTAACTCCTCAAGTTACAACAACCTTTCTTAATAACTAGTATCAAAACCATATTTAATTTCCTATTTACCTAGTAAGCCCTATTCCTAGATTAAAAGGTAAATGGTAAGCCTTTCCATACACAAGGCTGTACGGATTTGTACCTATAGGGAACTTGAAATCTTTCTGGTAAGCCCATAAGATGTCATCCAATTTCAATACCCAATCTTTTCTTGAATTACTCACTATCTTCTTCAAATTTTTCTTCAAATCCTTATTCATAACCTCTACTTGGCCACTCGTTTAAGGATGGTAAGGAGTAGCCATTGTATGGTGAATATTATATCTCTTCAAAAGAGTTTCAACGGGTTTATTGTAAAAATGACTTCCTATATCCCTTATAATAGCTCCAAATACCCCAAATCTAGTGAATATATTTTTGATGCACCTTTCAATCACCTTGTCATCATTTTTTGGAGTATCTATGGCCTTAACCTACCTAGAAATGTAATGAACACTAACAAAAATATAAGAGTTTCCTATAGAGGATGGGAATGGTCCTATATAGTCCAAACACCATACATCAAACACTTCTATTTCCATGATGTTGGAGAGCAGCATTCATTCCTCTTTGAAATGTTGCCCACTCTTCGGCACATATCGCAATGCAGCATGAACTTCCTAGTGTCCTTGAACAAGCTTGGTTAATAAAATCCATATTCCGACATACGAGTAACCGTCTTATTTTCCATATAATGTTTTGCATAAGGTGAGCTATGACTTTAAGTCAACACTTCAAGTATTTCTTTCCTAGGGACACACCTATGAATTAAACCATCAACACGTGTCTTGTGAAGCACATGATCATCCTATATATGTCTAGAGCTTTAAAACAAAAAACGTTTCCTTTATTGATAGGAAAGATTAGTGCGAAGCATACTACCTGAAAGGTAGTTTGTAATGACAGCTAACTAAGGACAAAAAGGATTTTTCACCATCATTAAAGTTTCATTAGGAATACTCTCCTATATTTGCTCATCTTTTTGGTGCTGAGTTTCTTTAAGCCTTGCTAGATGGTCTGTCACCATATTCTCTACTCCTTTGTTGTCTTTAATCTTAATGTAAAACTCTTATAATTTAAGTACCTATTAGATGAGCCTGGATTTAGCATCCTTCTTAGTAAAAAGGGAGCAAAACGCCACATGATTGGTAAGCACAATAAGCTTTGATCCTAAAAGATAATAACAAAATTTTTCATAAGAAAATACTATTGCAAGCAATTCTTTCTCAGTGGTAATGTAATTCAATTATGCCCCTGTTAAGGTCTTGCTTTCATAGTAAATTTCCTGTAGTTTCTTCTCCTTCTATTGTATAAGTAAACAACCAATGGCATGGTGGTTTGTATCACACATGATTTAGAAAGCCAATGACCAATCTAGTGAAGTTAGGATAGGGGCAGTTGTGAGTGCCTTCTTTAACCTATTAAAAGCATATAAACAACTTTCATTAAACTCAAAATGCATATTTTTAACTAACAAATGAGTCTAGGGTTTACCATTGAGAGAAAAATACTTTATAAGCCGTTGGTAGAACCCTGCATATCCAAAAATTGCCCAGATGCCCTTGATGATAATGGGAGGTGGGAGCTTCTTAATCACTTAGGTATTGGCTTGATCTAGTTCAATCCACTTGTATGAGATCTTATGACCCAGAATAACTCCTTCTTAAACGATGAAATGCAACTTCTCCTAGTTCAAAACTAAATGGGACTCGTCCTATCATGGAAGCACTCTATCTAAATTAAATAAATAGGGGTTAAAAGGGTCTCCAAAAATAGAAAAGTCATCCATAAATACCTCCATGATGCCTTCATTAATGTCTACAAAGATAGCCAGCATGTACCCTTCGAATGTGGTAGGTGCAATGCAAAGACCAAAAGGCATCATTATATAGGCAAAACACCCATAGGGGCAAGTGAAGGTGGTCTTCTCTTGGTCATTTCGGTAAATGAAAACTTGATCATACCCAGAATAACCTGTCAAGGAAGTAATAAAAAGCATGCCCTGCTACCTTATTAACCATCTGGCCTATGAAAGGTAAATGGAAATGGTATTTCTGGATGGCCAAATTAAGCAACCTATAGTCTATGCACACTCTTCAACCGGTAAGGGTTCTGGTGGAAATCTTTTAACCTTGTTCATTTTCCATCATCATTATGCCTCTCTTCTTAGGAACACATTACACCTAGCTCACCATTTGCTATTTGAAATTGGATATATGATCCACGCATCTAAAAACTTCACCACTTCCTACTTCACTATTTCTTACATGTTGAGATTTAACCTTCTTTGTCTTTCCCTCACCGTCTTTCATCCTTCCTTAAAATTGATCCTACACATACCCATATTGGGGCTACTACCTTACTATCAAAAATTTGCCACCTAATAGCACTCATCATTTTCTTTATGGTCTTTACTAATTTCTCCTCTTGCTCTAAATCCAATTGATTAGATATGATGATAAGTAAGGGCTGATCCTTACCTAAGAGGGTATATTTATGGTGGGAAGGTAAAGGTTTCAATTTTTGTGTGGGTGGCTTCAAAAGAGAGAGTTTTGTAAGGACATCCACTCTCGCTAACCTTTCTTGCTCAACCTCCTCACGGTAATCATCTTGGTTTTCTCTCTCATGACTTTGCACTTCTGAAACTTCCTCCACTTACTCGTCAAATTCTTTTATGCATTCATCCATAATATCAATCTTTATGCAAGCCTTACCTTTTATTGGCTTCTTAATAAACTTATTGATATTAAACTCAATCTTCTCATCCCCAATTCTCAATAACAACTTCCCTTTATGTAGATCAACTAATGCCCTACTAGAATTCATAAAGACCTACCCAAAATCAATGAACAAGCCCTATATTTTTAAAAATCTAATACAACAAAAACAATAGGAATTATAAATTTTTTAACTTTTACCAAAACATTCTCTACCACTTTATATGGTCCTATAATGGATTGATTCACAAGTTGGATGAGCATCGATGATGGCTTGACATCTCCTGACACTAATTTCCTTAAAATGGTCAAAGGCATCAAGTTAACACTTGCACCTAATTCATATAAACATTTAGAAAACTTAAAATCACCAATAACAAAAGGGATAGTAACACTCACTGGATATTGCAATTTAAAAGGCATATGACTTAAGATGATCGAACTATAATTCTCGTTCAAGGTTACCATTTGATTGTCTTCTCAACCGCATTTGTGATTTAATATATCCTTGTCAAACTTGGCATAGTTAGGCATACACTCTTGTGCTTCAATAAAGTACAAATTGATTTAGTGCTTCTTCAATTTCTCCAAGAAGTTGAGGAATTAAGCATCCACTTGATGTTGCTTTACCCTTTGTGGATATGGAATTTTGTGCTTGTAGGGTGGTGGATGAATGTATGGATTTTCCTCTTGTTTCTCTTATTTCGCTTTTTTTTTTTGCCTTTGTTGTTCATCTGGTTCTTCTTTTCGATGTTAGACTCCTCTAATCGCTTGCCACTCCTCAATGTAATTACCTTTAGTTATTCCTTTAGATTATCCTTGATGTTACTTTCTAGACTCCTTACACTGTTATATGACAAAGCATTAGGAAGTTGCCCTTCCTAAACCTCTAAGTTATGGATGGATGATTCCTAGTTCTTCAAATTATGATTAAATTTTGCCTCATCCATTTCTGGCTCTCCTCTTGGTTTGAAAACATCTTCTTGTGGTTATTCTCTTGGCTTGAAAACTTAAATCCCAAAATATCCATCAACTTGTCCATTTTGTTTTTCAAAAACCCAAGCCAGTCTTGTTGAAATTAGGGAGGTCCTTGTGCTCTCACTGGGCCACTTACATTGTTAATATTCCAAAAAAAACTTTATATTGATCTTCCATCTTAGATTGTAAGTGTTAGAGAAAGGGTTATTACCTTTATGTTGTTATTGGCCTAAATAATTAACTTACTCAATTCCAATGGTCTCCATCATAAAACAATCCATAATGGCATTGTTGTCTTCTTGATATAATTCACACCACGGTCACATTACCTTCCCTAAGGATGAGGAAGCTCCTTGCATGTTACTTAGTTGCTTGGTAAGAGTAAAGATTTGTGCTTAAAGGGTTGTCACCATGTCAATTGTAATGTACCTTTATGCTCTTTTGCTCCTTTCCTAGCTCTCTCATTTGACCATAGACCACTGTTGTTCACCATCTCCTCCAAAAGATCGTAGGCTACATCAATTTTTTTCTCACAAAAGAAGCTACAGCAACTGCATCTAGGGTTTCTCTTATTCTTTGAGTCATTCTATTATAGGAGGTTTATAAGAGGAACTCCTTTGGAAGGTTATAGTGACGACAGTTCCTTTGTAACTCTTTGAAATGCTCCTATGCCTCATTGATAGGGATGAATTTTATAGTATTTCTATATATGTTACAATGTCATTTCATCCATATTTGGTTATTTAAATGCT
>JAOXYD010000008.1:22174366-22184638 GCA_028565735.1 Pinacopodium congolense | reverse complement strand
ATTAGATAAATTAAAACTCCTTTTAATTTATCTTTAATTCTCCAATTAAATAATTTATGATCATAGATCAAGATTGACGTCTAGCAACATGTCATGACCACCTAAATATTAGGAATGTCAAAGTGGTTTTAACTTAACCTGTCCGTGCATGATTTTCTGTATAATTCAATTCTTTCATTATACAATGTTTCGATTAGACATAGAGTATGAAATTAGTATCTTCTCTATTTGAGTCTAATCATATTAGTTCTATACTATTATTAATTGATTTTATTAATAACATTTGAAAACTCTTTTCAAAGTGTCATTCCACCTTATCCAAGGAATTTATAAATTAATACTAATTGAGAACAACAGAACATTCTCCCTAATTACTTTAGGGTGACAAATCCTATGTTGATCATTCAACTACCTTCATATAGTTCATGCTATATCTAATAACTACCGAGTGAACTATTTATGGTTAGAATATGTCGTAAGTAACATCAAAACATAATAATTGCTATACAATATAACCTTGGTGATCTCAAGTCTAAGGATCACTTATACAATCATTACAATGAGTATTTCAATAGACACATAAGTAATGTTTTATATGGTTTTCTCATATCGGGTCAGTTTAGTGAACTTGTTCTCTAACAAGCACCCGCACGTTTGTTCAAATATCTTTATACTTTAGCCTATGAGATCGACTACTTCCTTCATAAGAAAAAACATAACATGTGCTAGTCTTTTCGTACTATTAATATCCAGTCTTAATTGAGCAATGACTAGGAATAATTTAGAGACAATATTTAATTATAACATGAATATCATAATTATGATTTCCATCATAATTTCATTTATAATACATATTTATCCAATTGATTTTATCTTATACATTAGATAATTAAACAATTATGTACAAGATAAATAATACCTTTAATAAATATGTCAAAAATCTATAACCAATCGATTGGCTGTAGGGCATAAATCAACAATAAGTTCCTGGATATGTTGACATTGCCTCACACCTAAACAATAAGATGTCATCATTTTAATGATCAATTCTTTTCAAGGCATTGTTGTTTACTTACTTATATTATAAACAAGAACAAACAATATAAACATTATTTTAATATGATTTTTAAAATTTAAAAAATCTATTGAACAATGAAAACTATTTATTATCTTACACATAAAATATTATATTGTCACGTCAGGAAATTGGGGTGGGGGGAGATCGATCACTAATGTCTTAATAAGGAAAAACATTTCTTAAATGGCACGGAATACCCTAAAATCGTAAGGTGGTTTACTTACTACTTTTTCCAAAATCATTATAGAAATTAATCCCTACCTGAAATTAGTGGGAATACTATGTGTGTATGCATGTAAAAATTTCCCCATACAAGTATCAATGGTTAATTAGTTAACAAAAATATTTATGTTAGGCACTAATGACTTTTAGTAGCTATTAATACCTTAGAATTACTAAAATATTCCTATATTTAATAAATATTAAATAATATAAATATGAGTATTTTAATAATTTTATCCTTCAGATGATCATTATAAATCATCTGTGTCGACTGTGTAGTGAGGTCCGATTAGTTAATACTATAAAGTTTTCTTTGCCATCTGTAAGTAATTGAAATTATATACACTTTTACGAATACATTTAGTTCAATTTTCTGTTTTTGTTTTTTATTTTTGTTTATATATATTTTTATCAAATTTGTATATTTTTATTTATGTGTTGTTTTTATCAATTTTTATACTATATTAATGTGTTATATTTTTTTTAATTTTTGTACTTTTCTTTTGTTTTTGTATTAAGAAAACAAAAAATCAAAACCAAAATTCAAATCTCAACCAAACATTACCTGAAGAGGTTTTCGCTTTGAGCATACTAATTCTGATATGTTCCAATCAACCTACCTTAGTAGATAGCCCCTAAAAGGTAAAGCATTAAAGGATTACCCTTAATGGATTAATCCACTTTACTATCTCATAAATATTATTAAAATCACTATAGGATAGTAAGTCGCCGTGTTTAATATGGAAATTTTTTTAGAACATATATATTATATGCTTGTAAAAATAAAAAAGAAAGTTTAAATAGGACGTAATCGCTAACTTTTTATAAGAATCAATAGGATTTTTGGCTGTTATTGCCTTGATTTACTGCACCTTATGAGAGATTAGTTCTTTATGCACGAATCACAAATATTGATATAAAAAGAGTGAAAATGGTTAAAAAAAATAAATGTGAATTTGTATGTAATGGAGAACAAATGAATGAAAATATATTGATACTTAATAAGTACATTTTCAGGTAAAGAGGAAGTATCAAACTGTGTAAACAACTGCAATAGCAGATGCTCTGAGAAGAATAGCAAGTTACAGTGAGGAGTTACTAATAATTGTAATCATATAAAGCTAAGGCCTAGAACTTGTGAACTCTTAACTAGATGATGAAATAAAGTTAATTATTTGACACGTTTTATCTTAATTTGTTGCCACCATACATAATTATAATTAGAAGGGTATGAGATTTTAACAAACACTCACTAATTGGCTATATTGGTAATGAATTCTCTCAATAGAGGGCTCCATTCACTTCCCACGCTAGGCTCAAAAGCCTCCATAACATAATGGCAATTGTAACACTTATATAATGAATGGTAAGTACTTCATAACAGTAGTGTTCTACATCTTTGTTATTCATTTAGTACAGAATTTATAGATCAATATGGAAGGAGTAGCAACTAAAGCATGATTAATTAGTCACACACTAAAAATTTGACATTAGGCAAAATCTTCAAATGTGGTTGACACAACAATTGTAACATGTGAGGGAAGTGAGTTATACAACTGAATGATTAAGATAACTGAAAATTTTTTATGAGTTATCAAGAAAATGGCTGTCTGTTGTTATCCACGTAACAGAATCAAATACTCAATTGTCAGTTATCTTCTTTTATCAACGTCGAGATAGAAGCTATGCAACACCTGAAAGGATACTTGCCCTTCAAAGACCCACTCTAGAAACACTTGTCTTCAAATGAGATAAGAGATGGCCACATGTTGACAACCAAAGACCCCTCAATGGCCAAGTGTCAATCTTTCCTATGCCCTTCTCTTCCTTATATACTCCAACTGATTCACTTCCAGCTTTTAAATGGTTTAGCTTTCCACTCTTCAAGTCTTCAGACAACTCTTTGAATTCAGGTGCATAATTATAGGCACATATATTGGGTCTTCATTGTAAGCAAGTATTCTGTAATTCTAGAATTTGGTTTGATGCCAAATGATATTATTTAGTCTAATAGATTGTTATATGTATGTCTTTAGGTTGTGAAGTCGGGTTAGATAGTGGATTTGACTTATCAACTAATACAGTTAAGAGACCAAGTAAGGTTAATATAAGAATATACTCTTATTTATGGACGTAATACATAGAGAATGTGTTTTTAAATTGTTAAAATGTGTTCTTTGCATATGAAATATATTACATATTTTATAATACTGTTAAATTGAAAAATATGACATTAATATGGTTTTGTGTAATATGGCACGTATCGCCTGATTATATGAAAAATGCAATAGATATATTTTTCAATGGTATATTATGATTTAAATTTGATAATTTGTTTTTCTAAAGCGTATTGAGACTGAGTTATGACAGATTGAGTTAAAGAACTATAGTGGAGTAGTGGTTTGTCTAGGATAGGCTATATTCGATGATATTTGACATTGATGAGTTGTTGAGTTCTAAGTGAGATGTGGCTAAATACTTGTCCGTGAAACAGATATCGGGGCATCATGAGTCTAAAAAATGTCCTGTGCCGATGACTAGGTATCGGAGTAGTACCGAGATCATTTCGATTATCAAAGATACCCCGTGTCGATAGTTAGGTACCAGAATGGTACCGAGATACCAATTGTGATTGAGTGAGATAGATACCTTGTGCCGATATATATATTTGTGATATTATTTCCATACAATGATGAGATATTGATGTTGAGATGAGCCGACAAACCATAAAATATAAACCTACTAGGTTTAGCAAGGCCCAGGATGAGACAATAAATGATAATGATAATAAAATTGAGACTATTAATGTTGTGGATCTTGATTGAGTGTTTATGATATACTATATATCATTTATGCATTTGGTATAATTGATATTATATCTGTTTACTGTATATTGAGATATTGATATCTATATATAACGGTATGGTTATGTGACCCTTAATGAGTTGGCAGCTCATCCCTTGCCACAAATTTTTCAGGTAATAAAGTGAGTGGTGATAACCTCAGTGCTCGAAATTGATTTATGGAGGTTAGGTAGGCCAACAGTATAGGAAGTGTATTTTGGTATTTGACTTTTATGTGTATGTACTGTTGTACGTTATATTTTGGGTTATACAGACAGATTTTTGTGACTACCAGTTACTGTTTACAACTTTAATAACAGTGATGTTCCATAATTATTCTTTATGATTTTCTTATGATGTTAATGGTGGGATTGAAGATAAGGAGTGCTATATTTAGTGATACCAAAGCGGGTATACGTTTATAGGGATAAATTGAGTAACTAAAAAAAAACTGATACTATGGTTTTATCTTATGTAGGATGGTTTCAGGAAATAGAACTGTTGGCCTATAATCGACTGGGGAATTAGTTCGTGTTTCAAATGTATTGGAGCCGAGGGATACTAGATTAGATCGATATATAGATGATGTACCACCTCAGATGGCAAAGTTCTTTCAGATGATACAGCAGACTATGACTGCAGCTCCGAGTAACAGGGAGTTGATAGTGGATTGCAACTTTGAAAGGATTCATAGGATTGGAGCAGTTGATTTAAAGGGCATTATAGATCATGCAGAGGCTGAAGTTTGGTGGAGACAGGTTGAGCTTATTTTGGATAGTTTATAGTGTACCAAGGAGAGGAGGTTATTATATCTGACATTGTTGTTTCAGGGTGATGCTTTTGATTAGTGACAGTTGTTGAAGAGGACTTACGAACCAAGAATAATGACTTGGTCAGATTTATAGCGAGAGTTTCGAGATAAGTACACCATGAGAATCTATAGAGATATGAAAAAGAGAGAGTCTTTAGATTTGATTCAGACTTAGGAGATGAGTGTAGCTCAGTACAAGGCTCGATTTACAACTCTATCCAAGTATGGTGGAGATTCCATAGTAAATCAGGATAAGAGATGTTCTCACTTTGAGCAGAGTTAGCATATAGAGATCAGATTATAATTAGGGGTAGTGGTATCAAATTTCAAGACACTTGTGACTTCTACACTTCGAGTTGAGAGAGTACTAGAGATGGGTAAAAGGAGAGGTGAGTTGAGCATCACACGAGTGAAGGGAGTAGATCTGTGAGAAGAACTAGAAATTACTCTTTTTCATCTGGTGTTGAAGGATCTCAGAGTAAGGGTTCAACTATAAGTATGAGAGGACGTTGAAGTAGGTCAGGGAGAGATGCTAGTGCATATAACATTTTTAGTGCACCATCTGTAGGGTCAGGTAGAAGAGCTAATTGGGGATTCTAGAGGAGGTAGGAGACTTATGTGTGGTTCTTGTGGTAGATACCATTTTGGAGTATATTGGAGAAAATGAGGGGTTGTGCAGGTATGCTATATTTGTGGTGATCGATGACATTTTCATAGGGATTATTCAAGAGGATGGAGTGGGAGTAAGAGAGACTATGCAAACATACTATATTTGTGTTGAGTGAGGACAATTTTAGAGGGATTGTCTGAGAGAGGATGGAGCGAGAGTAAGAGGGGTAGTTCGTTTGTATAGTAGAGAAGGCAGTGATCAATCTGGTAGTAGAGGTAGTGATAAAGGTCGAGGTAGAGGATATGATGGATCTTGAGGAGGATTTGGTGCACGTGAGATTATTCCAACTACAGGTTAGGTACAACTGAGGACCTACCACATGACTCGGGAGGAGGCACCAGCAGCCAATGATGTTATATTAGATACCATTTTATTACTTGGCATAGAGACATTTGCATTAATTGATCTAGGATTGACCCATTCATATATCTCTTCTAAGTTTACTTGTAGAGTTCATGGGGAGGTTAGTACTTTGGGGTACGACCTTTGAGTTCGTATGCTAGTTGGGGATTGTGTTATTGTGAATAGTATTAGGAGAGGGATGTCGGTGTGCATCGGTGGAATGGAGTTATCAGTTGATCTGATTATGATGAACTTGAGGGAGTTTGAGGTGATTTTGGGGATAGAATTTTTGTCTTAACATCATGCTATTTTTTATTGTTCTACTAAGGAAGTGATGGTAGAGTTTTCGAAGGAGTTAATCGTGGTGTTTATAAGAGATCAAAGAGTAGTTCCAGATTGATTGATCGTAGCTTCAACTACTAAGCAGTTGATGTTAAAGGGGTGTGAGGCTTATCTGGCTCATATTATAAATGTTAGGGAGGTGAGTCTTAAGTTAGAGGACATTCCTGTAGTGAGGGAGTTTTCAGATATATTCTTAGATAACTTACCAGTTGTACCACCTCAACGAGAGATAGATTTCTCTATTGAGACTCTGCTTATAGTTATTCTGATATTTATTACACCCTACAGAATGATCATTTTTGAGTTGTATGAGCTAAAAAAATAGTCGATAGCGTTGTTAGAAAAGGGTTTTATTAGGCCGAGTACATCATCTTGAGGAGCTCTAGTATTATTTGTAAAGGAAAAGGATGGTGATATGAGACTTTGTATTGACTATAAATAGTTAAATAGGGTAACAATAAAGAATAAGTACCTATTATCGAGGATAAATGATTTATTAGATTAATTGAGGGGAGCAGTCATATTTTCGAAAATTGATATGAGATCGAGATATTGACAGTTGAGGATTTTCAAGTCAAATATTCTTAAGACAGCTTTTTGTACTCGTTATAGGCATTATGAGTTCTTGGTTCTACCTTTTGGATTAACTAATACACCTACTGCTTTCATGGCATTAATGAATGTGGCTTTTCAGGAGTATTTGGATCAGTTTACAATAGTATTCATTGATGATATATTGGTGTATTTGAGGAGTAGAAAGATGCATGACCATCATCTGAGGACAATGTTATAGATTTTGATAGAGATACAATTGTATGCCAAGCTAAGTAAGTGTGAGTTATAGTTGGAGCAAGTTGTCTTCCTTTGACATGAGGTGTCTCTTGAGGGCGTGATGCCTGATCATGCGAAAGTACAAGCAATTATGAAGTGAGAGGCACCAAAAGATGTATCTGAGGTAAGAAGTTTTATAGGACTTATTGGATATTATCAAAGATTTTTAAAGGGATTTTTTATGATAGCCAGCCTGTTAACAAAGCTGTTAAAAAAAGGGGTTCAGTTTTAGTGGACTACTAAATGTTATGAGAGTTTTGAGGAGCTTAAGTGTAGGTGGACTTCTAATCTTATTTTAGTGTTACCATCTAGCAATGGGGGTTTCAAGGTATATATTGATGCTTCGAGGATAGGTCTAGGATGTGTATTAATGCAGTATGGGAAGGTGATAACGTATAATTCTCGTCAATTGAGGCCACATGAATTGAACTATCCTACCTCTGGTTTGGAGTTAGCAGTAATTGTACTTGCCCTTAAGAACTGGAGACATTATTTATATGGATAGACTTTACAAATCCTAACAAATCAGAAGAATCTTAAGTATATTGTGACTCAGAGGGAACTAAAATTAAGGCAGAGGAGATGGACTGAATTGCAAAGGATTTTGATTGTATTATTGATTATCATTTAGAAAAGGCAAATGCAGTGGCGGATGCTATTAGTATGAAGAGTTTAAGTTCAGTGGTTAGTTTAAATGGACACTGTATGACCTCGTTGGTGGAGTTGAGAGCTTTAGATACACATTTGGAGATTGATGACGTGGGTGACTTATTGGCTACATTACAGGTTTAGCCTGATTTGAGAGATTGGATTAGAAAGGCACAAGCTCGAGATTCCTACTTATTATGTATGTGAGAGAGGGTACAATGGGAAAAGCAGACTAATGTTTCAGTGAGATTAGATGGTGTGTTAGTAATTGGAATTCAAGTTTGTGTACAAAATGTGGATGGATTATGAGAGAAGCTCATTGTGCACTTTATGCCATGCATCCTAGTACTAAGAAGATGTATTAGAATTTGACGCCTTATTATTGGTGGCTAATGATAAAGAAAGATGTAGCTGAATTTATAGCGAGATGTTTGACATGTTAGCAGGTGAAGGCAGAATATCGGGCACCTGCAGGAAAGTTGAGACCCTTATTTATTCTGTCATGGAAATGGAAGAAGATTACAATAGATTTTGTGGTAGCTTTACCGAAGACAAGGTGCAGGCATGATTCAGTATGGTTTATTGTTAATAGACTCACCAAGTCTACTCATTTTCTTCCTATTCAGTAGATAGATTCAATAGACAAGATATCCAAGTTATACGTCAATGAGATTATGAGATTGCATGGAGTTTCGGTATTTATTATTTTAGATCGAGATCCTCGATTTATATCTCGGTTTTGACAAGGTTTACAGGCAGCTTTGGAGATGAGGTTAAATATGAGTATTACATTTCACCCTCAGTTAGATGGATATTCAGAGCATACGATTCAGACACTAGAAGACATGATGAGGGCTTGTGTGTTGAACTTTGAGGGTGACTGGGATCGATATTTTTCATTGATGGAGTTCACTTATAATAATAATTATCACTCTAACAATGATATGGTACTATTTGAGGTATTGTATGGTCGACAATGCAAAGATCTAGTGTATTGGAATATTGAGGATGCCAGATTATTGGAGGAGTCAGAGTTAATCTAAGAGACGATTTAGAAAATAGATGTGGTTAAACAATGCTTGAAGGCAGCTCAGGAGTGACAAAAGAGTTATGTTGAACATCTTTAAAAGAAGGAGTATGATGTCGGGGATATGGTATTTCTGCTAGTATTACCTTGGAGATGGATTTTGAGATTTGGTAGAAAAGGAAAGTTGAGTCTAAGATATATTGGGCGACATGAGATTGTGGAGTGAGTAAATCCATTGGATTACAAATTAACTTTATATCCAGAATTATCATAAATTCACGATGTATTTCATGTATCAATGTTGAGACGATACTAATCAGATCCTAACCATGTCATAGTAAAACCTAAAATTGAGGATGCTAAAGATATGACTTACAAGGAAATCCCAGTAGAGATTTTAGGTCAAGAGATCAGAAAATTAAGAAGACGAGAGATTTCGATGGTACGAGTGTTATGGAGCCATCATCACACTCTGAGAGAGGTTGCATGGAAGGTAGAGGATGACGTGCCAAGTGTTAAGCTTTCCTATGCCCTTCTATTCCTTAAATGCTCCAACTGATTCACTTATAGCTTCTGAATGGCTTAGCTTTCCACTCTTCAAGTCTTCGTATAACTCTTTGAATTCAGGTGCATGATTATAGGCACATATATTGAGTCTTCACCGAAAGCAAGTATTCTGTAATTCTAGAATTCAATTTAATGTCAAATGATGTTATTTAGTCTAAGAGATGGTTATCTATATGTTTTTAGGTCATGAAGTTGGGTTAGATGGTGGATTTAACTTATCAACTAGTACGATTGAGAGATTAAGTAAGATTAATCTGAGACTATAATCTTATATATGGATGTAATGCATACAGAATGTGTTTTTAAATTGTTAAAATGTGTTCTTTGCATATTCCATCTATTACATATTTTATGATACTGTTAAATTGACAAATATGACATTAATATAATTTTGCGTAATATGGCATGTATCGCCTGATTATGCAATAAATGTGATAGATATATTTCTCAGTAGTATATTATGATTTAGACTTGATGATTTATCTTTATAAAGCGTATTGAGACTGATTTATGATAGATTGAGTTAAAGAAATGTACTAGAGTAGTGGCTTACCTAGGATATGCTATATTCGATGGTCTTTGACATTGATGAGTTATTGAATTCTGAGTGAGATGTCACTAGGTACCTGTTCGTGGAGTAGGTACCGGGGCATCTTGAGTCTCGGGGATGTCCTGTGCCGATGACTAGGTACCAGAGTGGTACCAAGGTTATCCCGAGTCCTGGGGATACCTTATGTCGATGGTTAGGTACTAGAGTGGTACCGGGATACTAGTTGTAATTGAGCGAGAGAGGTATCTTGTGACGATATATATATGTTGAACCAAGGTGGTTCTAATAATGTGTTTTGATGATGACAAAACATTATTCTTACTAATGTTTAAGTGTTTGAA
>JAOXYD010000008.1:22155536-22165589 GCA_028565735.1 Pinacopodium congolense | reverse complement strand
ATTCTAATTTCCATGTAACAACTTAACTTGTCACTTGATAATTTTATGCCTTTCACATTCAAATCATCACACAATTTGAACTCTTATCTCACATATACTTTCATAAAATGTATTATTTCAACTAGGGTATATTTTGGGGCCTTATAGATTTAATTTCATTTGTGATTTGATTTAATTAATTGATTATACAACATCTCAATGGTTCATTTAATTAAAAGATTAAGGAAATATTTTCAATGGTTATGGTTGATGAGTTTGAATCATTTTTTGTATAATTATATGTTATTTTAAATTGGATGATTAAGGAAAAACAAATGTTTAAGTGTAGGGGAGTTATTACGAGCATAATTGATTGTGTTTTTCATTGTTATTTGATGTTTATTTATCCGCCTTTGATGTTTAAATGAGCAATCTATGTTTAGAATTGTCTGATTTGCATATTAATCCTGATTATGAATAATTGTATGAAAAAGATCCAAAAATATCACATTTCAGGACTTAAATGAGGGCTAGCCACAAACCACTATTTCAACCCCCCCAAACCCCATGTTTAAGTTTTTTTTTTAGGAGTTAAACGTGGGTATTAAACGGTGCTATTTACGTATCTAGATGCATTTTTTGGCTGGATTCTTGATGAATTTAGTTGTAACTTGCTTTAACTTGTAGCAAATATTAAAGGGACATATATACAAGAATTTTTTGTGTGGAATTCAAGAGAGATTAGCAGTCATAAGCACTTCTTCAATTAGATTTTAGTTGTTCTCGCTCTAGGTTAGGTTTTCTTCTTTTTGTTTTCATTTTCAATCTTTGTATTTAGACATTTCAAGTTGTTTTAAAGGTTTTTAAGGGTTTCTACATGTGATTCGAAGTTGTATTTCACATTGGAGCTTAAATTGGTGCTTTCTAAACTCTTTAATCACTTATATCTTACTCTTTCGTTAGATTTATTCAATAACATGATGCTTAAGTTTTATCCTTATTATTCTTTAATTTACATATGGTTTTAATCTGATTTTTTACTAAGTTAAGGCTAGTAAGTGCTTTAATTGAGTTTCTTATGTATGTTGAATGATGATCTTTTTTTATGTAAATGCTTAATTTTTGTTTTAAGTTAGCACTTAAGATAAAGACATTAAATGATTAAGGATATGAGAAATTTACCTTAATTATTGGATAAATTAATAAACAATGTGATTTAAATTAATGCATTACCAAACTTTGGTTAAACATGAGGATATCAATATAGAAATAAAGGATTTTTAGATTAAATTTCTTAAACTTTATACATAATACCTAAGTTTGATGCATATCTAGACTTCAGGATATGAGTAACAAAGATAAGGCATTGTCTTAATCATATCATTGTCTTGATTCAATAAAGATGCCCTAGATTAGACATTCCAGCCCTTTCATAATTCAATTGAATTATTGAAAACCTAAACCTTAGCTATTCACTTTAATTTAGAAATCTTTAATACATTCTTTAACTCCTTTACATTGATTGGAAGTTTTTAGGTTTATTTAATTGTTTTAATTATCATAAATCACAATTCTAAGTTCTCTAGATAATTATAATTTGAGTGACCTAGTACTCACCGTATTTTTCTCATCAAATCAAGACCCAGACTCTTAATTGAATCCCCTATATTACTTGTTGATCAATGCATTTGCTGTAAAAGTTATTCTTGAATTAATTTTGATTTACATGTTAAAAGATTGTTTTATTTGAACTTATTTGGATACCTAGACTAACTTATAACACAGACGAAGAGAAAAAGTGTTCTTTTAAAACATTACTTAAGGTACTATGATTTTTCAAGTTCGGGGAACTTGTTAAAAAATTCCTTAACAATGTATAATTCCTTTTTTACCTGGAGTGGTCCTCTTCGATATAAAAGAGCTTATTTTAACTATTTCTTGTTAATTATCCCTTTGGAAATGATCAAGCAATGACTAAAGAAAATTTTCCAATGACTTATCAGTTTGTGACTGATAGGTAAGAGATATTGTAAAAATTTAGAGATAGCCCCCACAATGTCACATGAAGAAGTATATTAATTAAAAGCATTGATCATTTTAATCTAATGAGTGATAAGGTGTTACTTAAGCTCACAACTCATATTTGAGGCAAGTTAGTGATAAGGGTTTGGTCCATACTATGGTCCCTTTGAGATTGTTGCACATGGACTCAAGTTGCGAGAGTACTTGAAAATACACACTATTTTTCACGTTAGCTTTTTGAAACCTATTGTAGCATTCCGAGTAGGATTTCGAGGGTGCTTAAGAAAAACCCAAATAAGATCTAAGTAAGCATCTATATTCAATCTGTAGACACCTTATCTTAACCTAAATCCTTAAAGAAATGGGTTATAAGCCTTATCGTATATATCTTTTTCCTATATGAGATCATTTTACTTATGAATGTCCGTTGAACTCTCTCTTACAAGTGAATTCATCTAACTACATTACTCTCCCTTTATCCATAGTTAATGCAAATGCATTTGAGTCTTGATCTAAATTTATCCATTTGAGTCCCTTATAAATCTTTTATTCAGCTAACTCAATTCCAAATTTTGGCAACTAAAGCTAATTATAAGGAGGGTGACAAGAACTTAGATATAGTTTAAATTCTTCCCAGGCCCCCTTGAAATCCTATAAAAAGTGGTATCAAAGTCTAGGTTGACCTGGAATACAAATCCAACGAATAAAGATTCGTGAGGATTTGGGCTAGATGAGTAGAATATGGACTCAAATAGATGGATTTGGGTTAAGACTCAATTGAATTCGCATTAACTATGTATCAAAAGAAAGTGATGTGGATTAATGGATTCATTTGTGAGGGGGGATATTATTAGACATTCATAAGTAAATTATCTCACATCAGAAAGGAGTAGAAAGTTGAAGTGAGTTATATACAAAATAGAGTCCATACTCCTTTGCCTTAAGGTTTGAGTTGTAATATGATTTTTTTTAATTGTGTATGGGTTCACTTAGATCTAATCCAAGTTTATCCCAACCTACTCGGAATCTAGTAAGTACTCATATTGTTCATATATATTCGTAAGTTGTTTTGCTTTACTTCAGCATATGCACCTTTGGGGTGTTTTCTTAGTCCATTTTTGGGGTATAACTAGATAGATTGGAAGTGTGGAGATAATGCTTCCACAATATATTATAATGTTATGAGACAAAAGGTAAACGTTGGAACAAAACAACATTGATTATGTCTCTATGTGTTGTCATTTTAGGTCCCGAGTAAAATCAAAAGAATAATGGTTATATGAAATAGTATCATTTAGTTTGGGTTTAAGCATCATTATGGTTCAAGAAAAACATGATATTTTTGTAAGGAATTAAAATTCTATAGCTGCTTTTCTTTCAAAGATATAGGTAACAATAGATTACCAAATATCGTTAAATTTATATATTCTTGATTCCTCCTTCTCTTTTCTTTTTAATTTATCTTACGTGTTTCACAATAAAACCCTTTCAGGAGAGTGTAGTGGATCCTTCAAGAAGAAAAAGCAAACATACCCCACTAATAAACTGAAAATAAATTGACGATGAGACAAAAAATAATATTTTTGATTATTTGGGGAGGAGTGAGAGGAATTTAGAGATTTATTTTCTTATGCAATAAAAAGAAAATTATGCAATAAAACAATTTCAAAAATAGATATTATTCTTTAGCAATTTGAAGATCAAGTATAGGCTTACCTTGAATCCCTTTTCACAAAGACATCGAGTTCTTTTAATATGAGAGGTATGTTGGACCCTTGGCTTTTCTACATAATAATTGACATCAAGAAGTGGCACTTGCACCTTACTGGTTAACTCAATTGAGTATAGAAATAGCGTACCTTAACAAGAAAAATTTTCAGCATTGCTTAAATGGGCTAAGGAGATCGTACTTCATGTTTTCGAAGCAAAAATTTGATGCCTTGTCAAGATTAAATTACATATGAATGATAAGTAATCTACTATATACCTAACAAAACAAAACTAAATAGGTCAAAAAGTTTCCAACAGTATATCAAAAGGAATTTTCCTTGCAAAATTGCAAATATATCCTTTCAATCTCTGCTAAATTGTCAAAACAACAATAAATGGAATTTTTTAAATCATTTACGACACATTTGCACTCTTCCCAAATTAAGTATATATCGAGACTATAGCCACAAAAGCTAAATAAACTTTATTTCCACCCACGACGCAAGTACTCAAATTAAAAATATATAGGGAAAAGAGGCGTTTGTCTTCTGGTGACGTCCTTTTGATATTTTCCAAACACCTTCTGACCTAAAACTAATGAACACATTACATATAAACTTACTATAAATAATATAGAATACATATGAAGTGAATATGTTTTCCTCTAATGAGCTGAGAAACAAAAATCATATAAATCTAATTCCATGCTAAACTAATTTCAGAATGTAAGATCAAAGGAAAGTGAATTGATTAGTGTTTGAAAATCGGCTCAATAACATATCTATAAATTTGAAGTACCTAGAAATCCTAACAAAGAATAGTGAATTGCACTTCTACTATCTGTTACTTGGAATGCCGAAAGATTAGGGTTAACAACACAAATAAATATCACATTAGGTGTAAAAATAGTAAGACTAGAGCAAATTACACCAATTAATATTGATTTTAAAACCAAAATCAATTTCCACAGCATCAATCATGGTGATATATGGACGACGAATCCCTAACTCTTCACGATAGATCAAATGGATGGCAGAGGCCAAAATGTTTGCCTTAGCTTCGGAGTACAAGGATGACAACATAAATAAAGGCAAAAAATTTACCTAATGATTGTAACGGATCACAATTGAGCCAATTAGGAGCAACAAATACAAATGTTTGTTCAACGATGAAAGTTAAGGGAATGAACGCATATGTCTAATGTGGTGAAGCTAAGAAGAACACATATCATTATTAGATGAGTTGAAGCTTAGGGGAACGAATGCTTAAATCTGATGTGGTAAAGTTAGGGAACTCTAAAAACGATTTTTGATCTATAGTGTGAATGACAAAAGGGAAGGGGTATGGGTAAGGAGAAGAGAAGACAGACAAATGAATTAGGACTTCGTCTATCTTCAACACCCTAAAACGGTTTTTTTACAATTTTTTATCCATATTATGTATATTACCCATATGGCATATATGTTGTAGTACGAAGCTGACGTGTAAATTACACATCAGCTTACTTTAACAGAATCGTTAACTGTGGATTACTTTAGCTAATAAATAGAAGTTTTGGTATTTAATTGCCACAAAATAAAGTTTTGACTAGAATTAAAAAATTAGGTAAAATTTTGAAATTTTTTAGCAATTAAAAAAGTATGCAATAGATATAATTTCAAAACATATGCTACTCTTTATCAATGTAAAGATCAAGTATAGGCTTACCTTGAAATCCGTTTCACACAGACGTCGAGTAGGGATATAGCCTTGTTAATACAGCGTTGTGTAGCATTAGATTTTAAAGAAAATTGGTAGGGTTGGCAACAATGTGTTTGGTTTCATACCGTACCGATCGGAAAACGGTACGAAACCATTAAAATCGGTACCAGATTCAAATACCGGTCGGTACCGGAAAAAATAAAAAAATTTTAATTTTTTTAAAAAATTTTAAAAATTTTTTAAAGAAAAATTTTGTATTTTAGTCTTTTTAATATTAAAGTTAAGTTAAAAATTACATAATATAATACATTTATAGATTATTTTGTAAATTTTATAAAATTTACAAATTAATTTATAATTTTAAATAATTATTCTAAACGGTACCGGTACAGTACCGTTTTCGAGACCAATCCGATATCGGTACCAGTACAATATTTAATACACTGATTGACAAGCATTAAAATTTGCCTTTAAGTGTTGGGAAACTAGAACTACTTGAGTTGATGCTTAGCTAGAGTCTTGTTGATGGCAGACTTTGGGCAGGAATATCTTTTAGTCGGTTTTCCGTTACACTAAGCCTTAATTCAAATGTGGAGAAGGGTATGACGAAGATATAAATATATATGAGGCTATTTGAAGGGGTGTAATTGTTCTTTCTCCTATGCAATTAGGATTAACTTCACCTGACTGGGGTAAGAATTACTTATGGCTTGCCTATTGCAATTGTCAGAATTTCTGTGTACATGCTGTTGTTTGGAATGTTGGAAAAAAAGTAAGTGTTCCCCTATGAGTGTATAAAATGAGTACTTTCTGTTGTACAATGTTGTACTCAGTCTCAAAATCTTTTTCATCCTAATTACTTATAAATTACTTAACCAAATCTCTAATTGATCTTTGTAGCAGGTATTATTGCCGTGTAGCATGTTGCCGAGCATTTGTCCATAAGCTTCTAATCCCTTGGCCCTTGGAGACCGAAAGCATACAAAAACAAAGAAAAAGGAAATTACTCGGCTCTGCTTGTACTTGAAAGTTAAATCATCGAAACTATGGGGCCTTTCCTCAGTTTTAGAAATTCGTGCGACTATAAGAGCCACTGGCGTTGAGCCTATTAGATCTGTGATGTTTTTGTTGGGTCTCTTCGGACGAGAACATGTAGCAAAATGCTTTAGAGCCTTACGAATAGGCCCAGCGAGAAAAAGTACTTTATCCGTACTGTAAGCATTGGAATAATAGTACAAACTTCCGAAGAAAAATGGCATCTCGATGTTAGTTATCATACGTTGCAAATAAAAGATGATACCTTGAAGTTTAAGCAAAGGCAAAGGCGACGTTTATGGAGCTCTCAAATTAAAGCGTTTTATTCTTTTTTTTCAAAACGTCAAATTCTTCGGAGTATAGAATATAGATGCAATAATTGGGTACCCACATTAGGTGAGGTTGGGTGGAGACACGGGAAATTTTAATTGAACACATTTCATCGAGGTCACCAAATGAATATAGTCATGAAGGTACAAAATGATGGTAACTTGGACCATGATCTATTGTCTCTTGCATGCATGTGGTTGGTGACTGCCTATTAATTATCGTCTTTACTTTCTTGGCACATGCTTTCTAATATCCCCTTTAAACATCTTTCTTCCAATGTATATGTTTTGTTTTTGGTCCTTGGAGGATCTTTGCCCTTCCGAATAATATGATGGGTAGTTAATTTGGTGGTTGTGGTAGTTGGTCTTTACTCTGACTCTTGTGGTGGAGGAATATTATAAACAGTATCAAACTTTAGCTTTTTAAAGATTGCAAAAGGAAAGCATGAGTATTTATTAATAATGGCGATGGAGTTTCTCGTGCAGGAGAAGTGCGAACAAAGAAAGCTTATGGAGATTATTCCATTTTTCCCTTGCTTGTTAAACTTTTATGTTTTTTTTTTTTTTAAGTACAGATCGTTACAGATGGAAGTATTGGTCCCTATATGTAACCAAAAGTTTGATAAAGACCATGCAATGGGAACTCATTATTCTAAGTCATCATTGCTTAAGGTTTTGATCATTTTTCCTGGTTATGTTTTTCTTTTATTTCCGATTCTACTCATCAACTCACTTACTAGTTGATGTTGGTAGATGTCCTCCTTGCTTGGACTGTCAACGGGTGGTGTAATCTTTCTAGGCTGAATAAGCGAACTTTTCCTGTGGAATTTTCAATTTGATAGGAAAGGAATTTTCAGAAAACTTACACAGCTGTTCTTTAGGTGCTAGTCACAATCAATAAGGCAACCGCTGAACAATTGGTGGACGTGCCCCAAAGTGTTATTTACCTACTTTTCAAACGAAATGTAAAGTATTATTGGATGTACATAATATGAATGTATTTATATTTATTGGAGGTAGCTCAAGTCTCATTTGCTATCTGCCATTGCTAAACCCAACGGGACCGGTAAAGATTGCTATTTGGTAACTTTAAAGCGTTTAACTAAATAATGGCACCCTCCCATGTAGACTAACGAGTTGGTTAAAAGTTTGTTTAATTGAGTTGTAAATTTTAATTTTTTTATTGTGATTGTTATATTTTTGTATTAGTTGTTGTATTTTTTTTATTTTTATGTTATATTAGTATTTTTTAATTAATTTTTGTATTTAAAATAATTAAAAATTAAAGTCTAACTAAACAGAGTTTTAGTACACTTAAATGAGTTGCTGATTGTAATTTTTTGTTATGATTTTTGTTTTTTTATATTGAATTTTATGTATTTTTTTATTTTTATACTTTTCAGTTTTTATATTGTATTAATATCTTATTTTTATTAATTTTTATATTTTTATATTTAAAAAATAAAAATAAAAAATAAAAACTTAATTAAATAAGAACTTATTAGCAACAGGTCAAATAACCTTCGCTACTCTTACCATTTGCAATTCGACGTACTTTGAACTCTCTGTCCAATTAAGAAATGTCTTATACATATATATGCATTTATTATTTTACTCCTCTCTGGATTATTCCGAAGAAAACTTTTTAAAAGAGTTGCAGATTTAATAAGTTTGCCAGAGTAAAACTTGACATGAGAATGCAAAGTGCAGAAGTTGGAAGCAGTGATGATAGACCTGTTGTGTCAAATTTGGAGCCATCACTTGTCTATTGTTACTGACACGCTTGTCTACCTTTTAGTCAAACTGGCTTTTAAAAGAGACCCATGTCCTTGTTCATTTATTCCGAACCCAGAAAATCAGTTACTCAGGTTGGCTTTTGTAGCCCTACACCTCAACACCTCCATAATTCTGGTCCCTTTGTTTCATCATTCAAACTCCATACCCAATATCTGGATTCTCGCCTTCCTAGTTTGGAGTGATCACATAAATGACTATATAATTCTTCTCACGTCTCATGCCAAATAAGCAATTATTAGGTAGGAGGTCCTCTAAAGATAATATCTTTATTCTTGGACTTTTCCCTTACATCAATGGCTTCAAAACAAGGATGAATGACCATCAAACGTTACATATTTAAATGGTTTGAGAAGAGGTCAAATGCTGTATGTTATGGGGGTATAGGACCTGGGGACACGGCTCTTCAAAATTTGACAAATATATTTGCACACGTTGAATTTTTTAATGTTGCTGGCAATGGAAGCTCACATGGGAAGAGTGAAGAGGTCATAGGGAATGGATAAGGATGGTGGGGTTTGGAGGCAACGTTTAGTTGTACTCTTCTCCAATTTTCCTCAGCCCACACGCAAATCCTTTCATCTTGTATATTTCTCAAGCTGTGACATAGAATGTGATATCATACTTCATCTTTCTAAGAGGATTTTGAGGGCTATCTTGTAACTAACCCGAAGTTATTTGCGTACACATGTGGTCTCTCACATTCACATATCAACCCTCTAGGCATAGATAAACATGAAAAGCTAGAGCCTTATCTTCTTTCTTTTCATTTTCTTCGACAGTATGAACGTATTGTGTGCTTGTCGGCTAATTTTTCTCTTAATCAAAGCATTAGATTCTGTAACAATAAGCAAGGACGACCTAATTTGGCCTTCTTGTTTTTAGTTTATGGTTAATCTCCAAGAAAACTATAATATCACCAAACTTTGAAATGAAATTATCCATTGCCTTTTATTTATTGAACAGTAAGTTCTCCATCCAATTAATTCCATTAATCACTTCATGCAATTTTCTATCACAAAAATTACACATTTACTAAATTTAAATCCTTACGTTAGATTAATGCATGCGAGTACAACTAGATATAAGAGATTATTAGCCATTGGTAGGGATGCCAATCGGGTAAATCAGGTCGGATTCAAATTGGATCATTTTGGGTTCAGGTCATTTCGAATTAACACCAATTCAAGTTTAGGTCGGGTCATTTCAAGTTCGGTTCATTTCGAATTGAAAGGTTTTCAGGTTTAGGTCGGGTTAATTTGGATTTAGGTCAATTTTAGGTCGAGTTAATTTCAGGTCGGGTCAAATTCAAATTGGATCAACGCGAGTTGACCTACCGGGTTAAATGAAGTTTCATATATGTATGAATAAAAAAAATTGTTTGTCATTTCCCAAACTCTAAATTTTAAATAATAATATGTTTAATTAATTTTTTGAGATAATTATTCGTAATGCTTTTAATAATTAAAAAATAAGAATTTTA
>JAOXYD010000008.1:22141335-22152446 GCA_028565735.1 Pinacopodium congolense | reverse complement strand
TTAGATAACGGCCTTGGGAACGGAATGTCCTGGAAAACACCATAAAGCTTTTATCTTTGTTCATTTCTATCCCAAATAAGAGTTTGTACATGGTCAAGGAAGCGATCAATAAACTTAGAGTCTTATTGTGAGCTTTAGAAAATAACAACAAGTCATATGTAAAAAAAAGACTAAAAATCTTCAGTTCTTTACATTTACTATGAAATCTGAAGCTAGGATCTAAGTCAATATTGTGCCCAGGGAGTTTGTTAAGTACCTCCATCCCTAAATTGAACAAGTAAGGGGAGAGAGGGTCGCCCTGTCATAACCCTGTTCTCCCTTTG
Organism: Pinacopodium congolense; assembly: GCA_028565735.1. Lineage (NCBI taxonomy): Eukaryota > Viridiplantae > Streptophyta > Magnoliopsida > Malpighiales > Erythroxylaceae > Pinacopodium > Pinacopodium congolense. The sequence goes on along the minus strand of JAOXYD010000008.1, from coordinate 22,152,123 downwards.
AACAACGCGGTAGATACTTAAGAGTGTGCATTCCCTAACCCAGTTTCTGAACTGAGAGTAAAAACCAAAGGCTTCAAGAGTATGCATTATGAAGTTCCAATTAATAGCGCCATAGGCCTTGTGAAAATCAATCTTCATTGCACAATTCCTAGATGTCCTCTTTATTTTATAGCCTTTTAAAAGCTCTTAAGTAAGAAGAATATTGTCACCAATTAATCTGTTAAGGAAAAAGGTTGCTTGGTTGAGGTCAACTAGTTTCCCCATTATTGGTGTCAATCTAGAAACTAGGAACTTAGATATAATCTTGTAAATGGTGTTACAGTAAGAAATAGGATGGAAATCCTTAAACAATGCAGGGTTAGGGACCTTTGGGATTAAGCAGATAAATTTTTTATTAGGCTTCTTTAACATCTTTTCTGATTCAAATAACTATATAACTACATCTATAATATAATCCAGGCCAAAACTTCTAAAAGAAAAGATCATTGAACCCATCTAGGCCTGGGGCCCTATTATGATGCAACCCTTGGATGACTTGCTCTACATCTAAAGCAGAGAATGGCTTGACTAGGTCTTGGATCTCCTCCTGAGTTAGTTAATTAGGAATAAAGGAATTAAGAAGGTCAGTAGAAGGGAATGAGGTGCCATAGGTGCCCAGTAACTTGGTAAAAAAATTGATCGCTTCCACTATAATCTCCTTTTGAATCTTAGCCTCCCCTTCATCACTTTTAAGAATATAACTATATAAGTGATTTGATTCCTGTTCTAATTAGCTAGGATGGTTCGATGAAAAAATTGAGTATTCTTATCACCATCCCTAAGCCATTGAATCCGCGACCGTTGCTTTAGAATGGAATGGTGGAAATTTAAAGCCTCAATGTACTTAAATAATAGACATTTTTCCTCCTCTAATAACCTTATATCTCCTGGATTGCGAGCTAGATTGACCTGAATTATCAATAGATCTTCCTTAACTTGAGCGAGATTCCTCCTAGTATTGCTAAAATGAGAGTTATTAAGGGCTTTGAGTTCAAATTTCAGAGTAGCCATTTTCTTCACCAGTTGATAGGATTTAAAGCCCGTAACTTAGACATGGCTCTTTAGACTACACCTTCAAACCCTTCCACTCCAATCAAGTGGTTGCTAAACTGAAAGGGATACTACATTCTAACACTGCACTGAAACTGCTAAACCACAATAGGAGAATGATCCAGAAAGGCAGGCTAAAAAATGATCTGGAAAAGGAGGCTCAAAAAAGGAAGCACCGCTTTCAGGAAAGGCTAAAAGTCATTTATCATTAACCATTACTTTGTCTAACTTCTTCCTAATATGGTTAGTAGCTCCTTGCTTATTCCTCCAAGTAAAGAAAAGCCCTTAAAACCATAAGTCCATAATCCCAACCTTCGCCACACAGTCAATGAAATCATGATCAGGTCTAATATCCCCATAAGGAGCCATGGGACCTAAATAGTGCTGCTAATATCCTCCAACTCTTCCTATAATTTCTTGCAATGAAAACTGAAATTAGAAGCATAGATCAAAGACATTACAATGTTAGTATTAGTGGCTAGCAACTTTACGTCTAGATGCATTCATTAGGCACTAGTTTTGTGAACAACCACCTCTACCTCCTTTTTATTGTAAGCCACAACAATTCTTCCAAAATAGTGATGGTAAATGGGTCAAGATCTTTTAATTTGTACAAAGCTTAACATCTTTAATTTTTTATTTCATTTTTTCATAATGCTTTAAGTAATTTCAACATTAATATGTTTAAAAAAAAAAAAAAGAACATGATAAAGTTATATTAAAAATGACACGTGTGATTTTTTAAAGATAAAAATTTCAATTTTGAAAGTTGCATATTAGTAAGAATTTTAAAATAAAGAAATATCAAGGTATTAACTTTTTAAAATTATTTAGTTCATATATAATGTTATTTGTGATCTTCTTAAACCAATGTAAATATACTTTAAAATAGAAAATTTATTAATTATTTATTTTTATCTTAATAAAAGGTTGATGTCACAATTATAATAATATAAATAAAATTATTACACAACATAAAACAATAATGTCCAAATTTACAGCTGTAAAATTGTAATATTCACATTTTAGTTAAAAAAACTCCATAGCTAAATTATTTGTGTAATTATTACAATTATTGTACATCTTTCAAATCGTTAAAAAATATATTAAAATTTACTTTTTCTATAATATTTTAGTAAATTATCAAATACTTAAAATTTTATTTTTCTATTATATTTTAGTAAATTTTATTTTTCTTTCAGGGGACATTAATCAATTTTTTTCATCTTAATGTCTATAAAGTTGAATACATCTTTTACGAATACTATTTACATTTTACTGATAATTTTACGAAGAGTAAGTTTAAATTGCTCACGTCAATCAAAATAATTAAATTCATAAATTTTGAAAATTTTGTTTGAATTTTATATTTATTTGGTTTAAAATTTTTTTAACAGAACACTTTTCTAGTAGTTAGTTTGGAATTTCAGTCTATATCGTACCCTTGCTATTAATAACTAATTATTTAAAATTTTTGTGCATTGATAACACAACTAAGAATTTTTAAGAAAAATTAGAATTTTACTGTTCTGGTGATAAACTCAACTAATTGAAATGTGGCCCAAAAAAAAAATCAAGTAATCATAAGGTTGCTGAATTTTCATTTTAAAGTTTTTGTGATACCAAATACATAAGTATTTAAAACATTTTGACCTTATGCACTTATTGAATTAGTAAAAAAAAAAAGAATAGTATTTTAAGTTTTCAAAGTAATTGAAAAAACAGATTAATATTGATATGTTTGAAGATATTTGCAACACAATGACAACTCTGCCAACAATTTATATACTTTTATATTTAGAAAATTAAATCAAAATTGGAGAGATTTTCTTATCCACGTCGAGGTGAAATTTAGGTCTTTTTTTCGTAGACTTCGTAACTGAAAATACCTAATTTTGAGTATCTTTCCGCCCAATTGGAACTTGCAAATGCGTAGTAAGACTAAGAATGGGAAAAAACCTAATAATTAAGACTAAATCCATGCGCACCTAAACTTAATAAAAAGTCATTGAAACGACCCAACTTGGGCGTAGAACATGCATATATAATTAGGTACTAAATGGAGAAAACCAAAAAAGCAGTAAAAGAAGGCAAAGAATGTCAAAAAGACAAGGCGTGGAGAGCAGTGATTGTCTGTGTGCGCGTGCGGCTCGAGAATTGTGGTTGTGTGCGCCCCACTTACAGTTAAAGCCCAGCGGACTATATGGACCGCCGATTGCGGAGATCATGTGGGACCCATATCCCTTCATTGGATGCTCCATGTGGGGCCCACTTCGAAATTGAGTTTTAGCGCCTAATACCCCCCATAGAATCATTTTCTTTCGTTTGCTGGACAGGTAGGCGAGAGCCCCAATCAAAGGTTGGACTTCTTGTTGATGCAACACCATGCCTCTTTGGATCCAATCCTCTGTATTAGTCTGGTAATTGCGTGCTAAGTTGTACACTTTCCAACGCTGTATTTTCCACTTATTATCCTTTTGGTTTCTTTCGTATTGTCACGTTATCTCAACAAGAGAGACAGTTGCATGCAAGGGCATTTTTGTTCCGTAACCGCCCAAAAAAAAAAAAAAAGGTAAAACCTATCTATAGGACAGGTTATCGTTTGAGACAAATGTGAAATTTCCCAGCTTCTCTGAAAAAAGACTATCCTAATAGCTGAAAATCTTGAAATATCTGAATAATATATCTAATTTACTTTAACTTTGATTTTTAATTTTAATTTTTTATTTTTTAAAATATAAAAATCAATTAAAAAAATCTATTAATACAACATAAAAATTAATAAAAAATATAATTATTAATACAAAAATACAAAAATCACAAAAAAAAAACACATAAACAAACAGTCTCCAATCAACTGGAGATATAGCACTTCCAATAGGCCCACGTCTATCTTCTTAAAGCTAACGTAACATAACAACTCGCGCGAGTTATACCGTACAAGAATTTAAGCAAATCTACCGGATGGATATGTACATCTTCAGTTTTGGTAATATATCTTTTGAATTTAATGATGGGCTACATTACATTTGGCAATTACGCGTAATGCCCTTACTCCTTTTTCTCTGGTCTCCTCTTTAAGTATTCAAGTCACTCTCCCACCGTTCCACCCTCACATCCCCACTTAACTCTGTTTTCCTTCCATTATCTCTGTCTCTCTTTCTCTCTCTGAAAAATAGACTCTGAGTCCAACTCAGAGACAGAGCGAAATGGCCGTGCCTACCATGTCTCACATTGCTTCTCTTGTATTGCTACTGTCCTTAACTTTGGTGGCTGAAGCGAGAATTCCAGGAAATTACGCAGGAGGTACCTGGCAAAGCGCTCATGCCACCTTCTACGGTGGAGCTGATGCCTCTGGCACTATGGGTATGTATACGTTAATTATGACTACGTAAAGATTCTCTCTTTTTTATTTTTCACTTTGTAGTTAATTTCTCATTTTACTTGGTTTTCAGGCGGAGCTTGTGGATATGGCAACCTGTACAGCCAAGGGTATGGTGTGAATACTGCAGCATTAAGCACAGCACTATTCAACAATGGGCTGAGCTGCGGTTCTTGCTTTGAACTCAAGTGTGCTAATGAACCACAATGGTGTCACTCTGGAAGCCCATCCATATTCATTACTGCTACCAACTTTTGCCCTCCAAACTATGCTCTTCCTAATGATAATGGAGGCTGGTGTAACCCTCCTCGACCCCATTTCGATCTCGCCATGCCCATGTTCCTCAAGATTGCAGAATACCGTGCCGGAATCGTCCCCGTTTCCTATCGCCGGTAATATCTTTTTCTTCCTTTTTTTTTCCTTAAAAGTTGTTCTGTTGTGTCTTTGCATACCCGTGAATAAAGAAGCTTGTCTTAGGCCGTTTTAACTGCTTTTTGCTGTCTTTTTAACTTTTTGACGACAGTGACCTCATGGATTCTATTTATTTACGCAGAGTGCCATGCCGCAAGAAGGGAGGCATCAGGTTCACAATCAACGGATTCCGTTACTTCAATTTGGTTCTGATCTCCAACGTGGCGGGTGCAGGCGATATCGTGAAGGTCAGTGTGAAAGGGTCAAGAAGTGGGTGGATGAGCATGAGCCGTAACTGGGGTCAGAACTGGCAGTCAAACGCAGTTTTGGTTGGACAGTCACTCTCGTTCAGGGTGACAGCCAGTGACAGACGCAGTTCCACTTCCTGGAACATTGTTCCCGCCAATTGGCAGTTTGGTCAAACATTTACCGGGAAGAATTTCAGAGTCTAAATTAATTTAACCCCCAGAAAAACACATTTTCCACGGTTCAAAAGGAAAAAAAGAATGGAGTTCCGGCCATTAATCTATTTTTACCCTTAGTTAGCGCAAATTTTACTGTTGTGCATTTCTGTAGACATGGGTGATGGTAATCTCTCATTGCTTTCACTCTTGAGGTAGGGACTAAGAGAGTGGAAATGGTGAGATTCTTTCTTTGGGTGTGATTGGTGTGTTAAAAGTTTATGTAAGCTAGTAGTCGGAAGGGGAAGACGAGACTGAAGCGGCTGCTTAAAGAATGTTAGCCCGCAGTCTCCTATATGTGTAGTAGGTGAAAGTTGCTAAGTCCTTTTATATATATACTATATACAACGGAGTAAGTGTATTGACTATTGTAGCATTTTACAGTTGAATTTCAACATCATTTTGATTTGCTTCTATGCCTTGTGTCTGTCTCATTTATTCCGATTTTCAATCCGATTTTCGGGGACACTCAGAACAAATATAAGCAATGTTCCCATTAACAAACTATAAATTCGGGAAAAACCTTTAAAGGGCCTGCAAACGTTTCTTATTCGAGTGTTGCTATGATTGGGTCGTGAGATAATGGGAGAGGAGGTGAATCTCATTCTTGATTAAAGCATTGCTATGTTTATGTCATATTTTTCCTAAAACAGTGGAATAATCTGGGTAGGGATATAGTTGGATTAATTTGTACGTATTGTACCGTAAGTAATGCTTTGCCTAGGAATATTCTTGTAACACAAATCAGAAGAAACTACTCTATTTGTCGTCACTCACGAGTACCTTCTTTGATTGTTGGAAGAATTTCAATATAATGAAAGGGTTGGATTTTCTCAACCTTCTTTGAATTCCCTACCATTGTCTCCTGGCATCGCATACTCTTACTTAGATTTACTAACTTTAAATAGTGAAAGATAAACTGGTAAAGATGCATTTTAGTGAGCATCAACGTCCTCGAGTAGGATTCAGATTTGAGAGTATTACTCATTTCTTTTTTGTTTTGATTTTAAGCCTTTTTTTTTAAATGTTTTGAAAATATTAAGATTTACTCTGTTAAATATTAAGATCTGACCGCAAAGATTTAGATATAAATTGTACTTTCTACCTTCGAATTACCGTCAATCCAAAGTTTAGCGCTATCCGTACGATAGTTTCAGACTTTCAAACCAAATTGAGAGTTAATATCACTAAAAATTAGAGGAAAAAAAAAGGTATCGAAGGCTAGAAGCGGATTCCATCTTCTTCCCACTTGGATATCCATGGGTGAACCTTATTTGAGGGAACCTATGTTCCCTGCAGTTAAGGGCTTGAAAGTAAATCCAGAACACATGTGCGCTACACCTGGAAAAAACTCAGGAATTAGTGTTCTTGGGAAATTTCTTACCAAATGCGCTAAAGATATTCACTCTGACTCGAAAGCGACGTCAGCTATCACTTTCAGGGGCTCCCAGGCTCGGCATGAAGGAAGTTAGTATCCTGGACGGTAGAGTTTAACTTATCTACCCGCACGAACTGAAAGGATATTAGGAATGAAGGAAAAAGACAAGCAATGGAGAATCTTCAATAGTTACAAATTAACCATGATTATTGTAAAGAAACTCATCCATGGTCCATAAAAACAGTATGATATTTACTCTTTCGTAGGCTTTAATATGATTACTTGATCAATATCCACACCATAGTTGTTCTCATTTATAATTGTTGCTAGTTCTTATGCAAAGCCTAAGTGACACTTTTGGTGATTTCATTACGCTACCTTAGAAAACAGCAAATTTTAAGCAATACATTCATTCTAATCCATTTGTTTGCAAGCCTTAATATTTTCATGCTCCGATGATAATGTGGATTTAAGACTAAATTAATTATGAAAGTAAAAAAAGTAAAATCAATTTAAAAAACTTGGGTTTGATAATTAGGTAGTTTTCAAAGTGTTCAGTTTTGTTCCGTTTCGGTCGATACGTACCGAAATATTTCGTACCGGACCGAAAACGGAATAGAACGATCAAATACCATTTCGTAAGTAAATATTGGTCCGTATCAATTAGTACTGATCGGTATTTAAAAAATTTTTAAAAAATCTTTTAAACGAAAAATTTTATATTTTGATTTTAAAGTTAAATTAAAAATTATACAAAATAATATATTTATAAACCATTTTAAAATTTTTATTAAATTTAAAAACTAATTAAAAATTTTTAAAAATTATTTAAAACGGTACTGATAGTAACTAATACCAGTATAGTACTATTTTATGGATAAATTTGATACCAATATTAATATTAATACGATATTTAATACACTGGTAGTTTTACTCTTTATAACAATTTTACCAATTTAAGTTAAAATAGAGAGAAAAATATTCCAAGAATGTAATAATATAAATCTTCCCAACTCAACTAATCAATTATGACATTTAGTTTTGATAGATGACTCAAAACATGTATTTCTTAAAGAGAAAAAAGAAATCATAGATGGGACAAATAGAAATGCAAAGTTAGTTTTGCGATTGCGAGAGCAATGGCTAATCGGAACAATAAAAGCAATTTGCACCCACCCAACTGGATAGAGAGGACAGAAAAGAATATGATTTTAGTTGTTTTGAAGAAACAAAATTACAAAATCTTACCCATTACTCCAAACGGGCCATCACATCCACCTCACGGAACGGCCCGAATTTGCACATGGGGGCGTGGGGCTGACTCTCTTCATCCCCTAAAGTGCATGTGACCTGTAGAGTAGAGTAGAACCTCGCTTCTCTCTTTCTCGTCTTTTGCTGATTTTATGAGACAAAAAGGCTCTTTGGATTCCTACTAGCCTGAAAGATGGAAAGAAAAGCACACCTTTGGGGTACCCATTTCCTGCAAAATTTATTCTCTTTTAATTCGATTCTGTTGTTTGTGGGGCTAACAACAACCTTGGTGAAAACTCCATTCAGGACGTCCAGAGGTTAAATGATTCCTCGGGATGGTTGCTCTTGCTCAGCATATATTCATACGTTGGGATGGCGGCACCTAAATGTCGTTAAGTGGAAGGGAATGGGGCCTATGAGCTGTTTTTATGTCAAATAAGATTCTTTTATTATTCAGAGAAATAGACGGGTGCCCAGTAGCATAATCTATTGACTGGAAGATACGGTTGAATTTGGCTGAAAAGTTAAAAAGTGGTTAAGCGTCTACAATTTAAGCCCCCATGAATGATTTTTTATTATCCAAATTAGTTTTGAACTTACTGGACAGCATATCCTTCAACTAAACCTCAACCTTGGTTCTTTGAGATTTTTGACACTCCATATCTTACATAAAATCTTGTTTACATGAAAAATAAATTATTGTATTAAAAAAAATAATTTTTTATGGCACAACGTCCCATATTGTACATTCCTACTAACACAAATTCATATTATTATAAAATTTATACTTTTATAAAATTTAGTTGTGAAAATATATACTAAAAAATCTCATTTCATCTAGATAGTTAATAAAATTAATATTAAATTCATCACACCAATCTCATCAAAGTGTTTTGATACTTCAAAACATCATTACATTTTATTATCTATATGAAATTAGCATACTCTCATACTTTGCAACCAAAATCATCGATAAGTAACAATAGTAATGTTTTCAAAACCGAATCGGATATCAAACTAATAAAAAGAAAGGTTTAAGGTTTAGAGGTTCAACCGGTATCAAACTGTTATAAAATCACTATTAAATCGGTATAAAATAATAAAATATATAAATATTCAAAATAAATAAAAAATGTATGATAAAAATTGAATATACAATTAAAATAAAAATAAAACATTAATATCTATTAATGTGTAATCAATAATAATTTTAATTAAAATTTAATCTAACATACGAAATTAAAACAATAAAAAAAAATTAAAGTTGTATTTCTGAAGGAGGTTGTGTCTTATCTTCATTAAGAATTCCAAATTCTCCAACGGTAAGAGTCATAAACCATACTTTCATCTAATGTATTTGTATCAACATCTTCTGCTACATTTACATAAACTATATATTATTAATGTATAAAATTATTTTCTAAAATAACATATACTTTAACAATAAGATAACAATTTACCGTTAATAGATGTGATTAATTCATTTGATGTAATAAATGCATTCTCTTCATAAATCGCATTTTCAAGTTTACCATAATCAAAATCAGGCGATGATTCTTCTTCTTCGATCCAAAAATCAGTGTATTCAATGCAGTTGATATCAACTGGATCATATGTTCTCTTCTTATTAAGTATTCTAAATAAATAATTAATAATATATAATTAATAATAACAAATATAATTATATATAAATCAAATTTAATCAATAAAATACCTATTCTTCATCTTCATATTATAAGTAACATAAACAAGGTCATTAAGTTTTTGATGCTCTAAATGATTTCGCTTTTTGGTATGAATGCGTTCAAAAACACTCCAATTACATTCACAGCCTGATGCAGAAGCTGTTTGACTGAGTAATCTAATGGTAAGGTTTCTTAAAGTTGGAGCACTTTCACCAAACAATCTCTACCACTCATCTGTATTTTGAATTAAAAGTTATAAAAAATGTTAAAATATATTGTTAATAAGTAAAAAATAGAACTTAAATTATAAAAACTTACTAGGCTGCATTTTCTTTATCATAAGCTCCCTTTTTGCAGATGATCTAGCAAAACTCTCTAAACTTTCACGATACAATTTGATTTCATTTAATGCTTTTGATTGTTCTTCTAAAGAAAACATACCTTTTGCGCTCAATCACATAAAAAATATCATTCATTATTACATTTATACATACATTTTCACCAAATAAACAATAAGGATTGAGAAAATAAGCTGCCAAGTGGATCCTTTAAGTAAGATGCTATCCCATCGTCTATTAATAATTTCTGTATAAGAATTGTATAATCTCTCATTCCCTTTGAAAATATTCATAATTGAAAATATTCAACAATCCTAAAAAATCTTATCAACGGAGCCACAATCTTCACAACACTCAAGCATGCATCCCATAATTTATTATTCAATACAATAGTATAAACTTCTTTTCCTTTCTCACCCTTTGATAATTTATGACTTAAAAAGTGTTTACTAGTAATCAAAGTCTGAAGTACTTGTTTGTAATCATAAACACTTTTTAAGGTTATAAATGTAGATGCAAATCTAGTAGCAACAGGACGTACTATCTCAACCTAATCTTCTTGCTTTCTTAACTAAGACAAGAAGATCAAATGATTATATACAAAAATTGTGATCTTAGATGCACATGAAGTAAGACTAGAAATATGAGGCATAGATCTAATATCCTTTAAAATAAGATTAACACAGTGAACAACACATAGAGATCAATAAATATTCGCATACTTTGATTCCAATAAGTATCCAACTGATACATTATTAGCTGCATTATTTATAACAAAGTGAACTACATTCTT
>JAOXYD010000008.1:22127727-22141235 GCA_028565735.1 Pinacopodium congolense | reverse complement strand
TGGAGTATTTAATAAATGGAATTAAGGTTTTGATTACTATTAATTGAGAATAAGGTTTTATTAAATGAGAAATAAATATAAATTTACAAAGGGTTATATTTGGTTGTATCGGAATGGGTTTACATTCCTAGGGATAAGCTAAGTAGATCCAACGGGTATGAGTTTGACAAATGATTCATGTACATTGTTACAATGGTGTCTACCGATGAGATTGCTAGCCTAGAAACGAATGGAGAAAAGTCATTTAACTTGGTTCACATTAGAATGTATCCAATCAAGCTAGTATTAGGGTAGACCGGGTTCTACACTTGTAATAAGTGTGTTTCAAACCAAATGATCCCATGTGTATATATATATGTGTGTGTGTTAAAGGAGAGATCTGAGGGTATGACAATTTCTTGCACTGTTAATATGCTTCTCTTATTGAGATTTTCAAAGCTTTGTTGGATCACTGTAGCATGGTTTTAAAATCATTGCACCACTCATACAAATATCATCATCCTATCGAATGTTACTAAACTTTTTCTTTACATGGCACCTAATCATATCTTCGTGCCTTTAAACATTGCTTAAAATCTAACATTATTCTTATATGCAATACTTGACATTACCTTATCTAGGCTTATATATTAAATAGGAAAGAGATCGCATAATTTTGAAGTGAACATAGTGTTGGCTATAATCTCAATGACAGTCAATAGATTTTCAAATATAATATTTTTGCGTCAAAGTTATTATCTTGTCTTTCTGATACAGTTGAAACATTTAGAAATTCCTAGATGGAATCCATCCAAATTGATTTTTAATCTTATATTATCTAAGTTTAGTTTATGAGTTATGTGGTGAAGGTATCAAGCCCCAATTAAAGTACTAGACTTAATGTTTTTTTGCTCTTTAAGTTGCAAACTTGTTTTCATTAACTCGTTTGAATACAATTTTTTGTTTAAAAGAGAATTAGAGTCATATTGTTTATTCGTTAACTAATATGAGTTCCTAAAGATAGCTTTTTTGCTTTTCTGCATTGCGCCTATATTTTATTGTGCCCCCATTATTATTTTTCTAAGGTAAACCTGAATTTCCTTTAGTCATTGTCGGTGTGATTACGAAGTGCGCAAATGAAACAATTTAAATACGAACATTTTACGAAGCTAGATTAAGTTGTGCAAAACTTACCTAATGTTTAAGAAATTTATAACTCTAATCCGATTCAGTAGTCCATGAAAATTTGTCTAGTATGTTAGCTCTCTTAAAATGAATAACTACGAAAATTAAAAAAAAAAAACTGGGAAATCTGTGTGAATTGACCATCTTAAAAACTAGCTCAAAAGTGGCTCAAGTTGCTTCAACTGAACTTAAATGAGACGTGACTAAGAGTGAACATAAAAAGTAGAGTAGCCACTTTAAAAACATGGAAAGTGAATTGGCGACACGACATCATGAAGAAAGTTTAATTCAAGGCAACATTCTCAATGATCTTTGTACTGGCAAGCGGTAATATCAGGCAACGTTTCTACTTATTTAATGGAGTCAGTGGTAAATATAGGATATTTGCTTAGTGTAGAAGCCTTTTTTTTTTTTTGCACGTCTATAAAGTTACTTTAGGATAATTTATTTAGTGTAATTGAATGATGAATTTTTGTTAAAAAAGTTTGAGATTTTTAAGAAAATTTTCATTAAATTTTTTTAAGTATACTTGTATTGATGATGTAAATATTCAGCATTTTGATCTCTCTCTCTTATTATTATTATTATTTTTTTGGACATTGGCATATGCTAGTGTTGAATGAAATGATCAGGAATAAATGTTAGAAAAAAATTAGGTAATTCCAAGTCTAGTGGCCTTAATAACCTCCCTCTCATATATTTTTGTAATGCCATCAACTTATATGAGAGAGAAGAATTGGAGTTACTGAACTTGGAACTACTTTGTCTTGTCCTAAATATTAAAAAGATGTGTAAATTTTAACTGCAAATTTTTTAGAAGTTCTAGAGAATCAATGCTTGACTATGGTATAAGGAGTTTGGCAAATTTTAAATTGAAGTTTTTTAAGACAACATTTATTAATAGCATAAAGGAAAAAAATATTATTTAAATCTTAATATTCTTATTTATGTTCAGGTTAAATTTTAACATTTTAAAATATTAAAAAACTTTAATATTTTAGAAAAGTTTAAAAAGAATTATAATGTTTAAAAAACATTCAATAAAGACTTTAGCCTCACTTTTGTTAACTTTTTTCGTTACGTAACATGTGATATTGTCACATGACGTATTTTTATTTGTCAAAATTTTAGGTAGGTCTCATACTGCCACATGGACTCCACCTAAATTTTCAAACTGTGATAACTTAATCGATAGTGTTGGTGTAAATTTTCAAAGATTGTTGTGCCAATTCTAGGCTGTTGCAATATTTTTTGTTTTGAAAAGCAAATAATTTAGATTAAAATAAAATAAAATCCAAAAAGGTTGAGGTCCTAAATCAACAAATCAGCATAGTCAAAGGAGAAACTACCAAAAAAAGAACCACATCACTCAACTACCAAACGGGAACCTAACAACAGGGAAGTTGGAACCTTAAGAAGGAGGAAACAACTAACCAGAAACAAGTAAACTGAGACTAGAACTAACTGAACCAGGCTCTAAGGGAGCATGAATTGGTTTGTTCCACTGGCCAATAAGGATATAGGACTAACTACTTGCTTCCCCATGAGACCTGTAAACCAAGCTCGCACCTAAATAGAACACAGTAAAGACCACAACATAAAGACCAATGAAGTCACTAGTTTCTCTAGATCGGGAGAGAAGAAGATTCTAGGTTCCAACTCGACATAATAGTCTGAGAACATTAAAGGGACACCAGTCTACTAGCAAGGATCTCCCTAATCCAATGAAGGAAGTTAGTCAGGAGCTCATTAGAGAGTAAAGGCTGCTCTTCATGCTAGACTGCATTCATCGTACGCCAAATCAAATAGATACAACAGTTAAAAGCCACCTTAAAGAATCAAAAGTCCCCTTGACTAAAACCATGGGAATGGAAAGCCTAACAAAGGATGTACAGCCAACCCCCTGTATTGGTATGATGGTGGCAAAGATCCTGTATAGATAACTAGAGTTGAAAGGAGAGGTGGCACTATAAAAAAGGTGATCCTTTGTCTTCGAGACTAAATAATACAATCTGCAAATAACATTGTCCCCATGTAACCACTTGGAGACCCGAACTAGGGTAGATAGCCTATCAAGGATAGTCAGCCAAAGTCAGAAACCAGCTTTCAGAATACAATCGTTAAACTAGACCAAGTTACTCTAAAAGACTTTCTTAGTATGAAAGGAGAAATAGGATTTATAAGAGACATTAGAATAAGAACTTGTTGAAGTTTTGGATCAGTAAATCTAGTTTGCTCTATCAAGAACTGAAAAATATGTTGGCAGGCAAGCAGTAAATCGAGTCAGATTCCTAGAGCTTCAAAACCAATTGTCACTATAAATCAAATGGCTCACTCTAGTAAAGGTTGGCAGGCGAGGGCGTAGAGAAGCAAACCGGGGAAGGAGATAAAGTGGGCCTAAAGTTGACCAGTTATCAAACTAGAGGAAAGTGCTACACCTATTTCCAATCGCATGAGAGATAACTAACTGAAGGTAACTATAAGCCCTCAATAGCTACCAAATCGACCCTAAGCATTGAATAGAGGGATCAATCTCCTAAAACGACCTACCCTTAATTATGTATATATGCATCCACTTAACCCAAAGAGACTCCCGATTAAAGAAAAGTCTTCAAATCCTCTTACCCAGACTAACCTTGGAAGAGAGCTTAATAGAAATGAATCTAAGGCCATCTTCCACCTTTGACTTATAACAATCCTGTCAATTAACCTTAGCCATGGCCTTACTATTAACCTCCTCTCCCCAAAGAAAATGCCTCATCATTCGTTCCGGTTCTTTGATAATTTGTTTGGGAAGAAAAAGATTTGACATCTAATAAGTATGAAGATTGCTTAGAGTAGCTTTAATCAATTGGGCACGCCTAACAAAAGAGAGGAAATGATTGCACCAATAGTTGATCCTCCTATATAATTTATCTAATAAGTTGGGGCACTAAAGAAACAACGGTTTATGCGAGATCAGAGGTAGGCCAAGATAATAAGTAGGAAGTACCGCCACAGACATACAGGTGATAGCCTGTAAAGAGGAAAAAAGATGAGCTAAAGAATCAGAAATGAACATAAAGCTCTTTCAAAGGTTTGCCTAAAGTCTAGACATAACATTAAACCTACCCAACTCATCCATAAACAATTGAATAGACAATGATGAAGCTTCACATAGCAAAAGAAGATCATCAACAAATTCCAGATGAGAGAAGCCCATCTTCTTGCAATAGGAATGGTACCTGAAACCAGAGGTTGTAGTCAGCGACTGACAAACCATAGTTGAAAAAACTTCAATGCACAGAGTAAATAGATAAGGTGGCAAAGGATCCCCTTTTTGAAGCCCTATCTACCCTTTGAAAGTTAAGGTGGGCTCAACATTAATGAGAATACAATAGGAAGGTGAAGTTAAGCACTCCAAGATCTAAGTACAAAATTTATCTGGAAAAACAAAACTTACCAAAACAACCTTAATGAACGTATAATTAACCAAGTTATAAGCTTTATAGAGATCCAAATTTATAGCACAATTCTTAGGTCCAGACTTCATCTTGTTGTCTTTAAGTAATTCCTGGGCCAAGAGGACGTTATCACCTATTGCTTGGCCCTTAATAAAAGCTACTTGAGAAGGTCTAATAAACTAACCAATAACTTGCTTAATCTATTAGTAATAATCTTTGAAATCACTTTATAAATGGTATTAAAATAAGAGATCGATATGAAGTTATGAAGCTCAAATGCATTAAAGCATTTTGACACTAAGGTAATGTAAGTTTTGTTGATATTTTTGAAAAGTTTACCAATTGGAAAAACTTTAAAACTGTTGTAGTCACCTAGTTACTCACAACCGGCTATACTTTCTGAAAAAAGTAGGTATTTAGTCCATCGGGACCTGACGACTTGTTTGGGTGAAGATGCTGGAAGGTAGCCTTCACTTCAGCAAGAGTTATGGGAGCTACTAATAGGTCAGCTTGGTCAATAGATAGTTTAGAAGGAAACAGAGAATTCATGTAAAAAGGATCTATAAAACACTCATCATGAACACTAATAAGGCCTTGGAAAAAAAGAGAAAACTTCCCGTTTCAAATCTTGCTGGGTAGAAACAACATTACCTCCTGCAATAGTAAGTTCAGATATTGTATTAATATTACTCTTGTGCAATAAGGTCTTATGAAAATAAGACATGTTGTGATCACCTTGTTGCAATCAAGTAATATGACTTTTCAGTCTAGCTAAAATTTAAAATTTTCTAGAGCTCTAAATAGAGCATCGCGAGCCTTTCTCTCTTGCTTTAGCAAAGAAGGATTAAAAGGATCATCATAAATAAGTTGTTGACAAATCTGAAGGTGTTGATGGGCTTGATCAACTTCCAAGGAGTTCACTAACCTACAGCTCTTATGCAATATTTTAAGGTTGAATTGAACCTGATTCAACTTAGCCAATAGCTTGAATTGCTCGACTCTTACAACTTCAGTAGCTATACCTCTACTCATAGCCTCTAAAAACCCTTGATTAAAACCTAAGAAATTCATAAAACAAAAAGGGGAATGAGGTACTTAGAAGGAAGCCAAGTTGTGGACCTCTGTAGGGGAATGGTCCAAACATAGGGATTGAGAGAAGGCCGCTTTTAAGGTAGGAAATTCATGTAGCCAATGGTCATTTACCAAAGCCCTATCTAATTTTCTACACAAAAAACTAGAACCATGCTAGTTATTACTCCATGTATAAAACCAACCTTCATGCTTCAAATCAGTTAAAGGAGTAGCTGCCAGACAAGGCTGGAAATCTTAACAGTCGGAATTGAGGCTCCTCAAGGGCTCAAATTCATTCCTATAAAGTGTGTAGTTAAAATCACCAAAGAGTAGTTAAGGATACTGAATAGTCTAACCAATATCCTGAATTTTAATCCAGAGATCAAAACACTAAAAAGCAAAATTGGTCGCATATATAGCTGAAATGCAAATCTCTTGTTGAGAAGGGAGCAAAGTAGCTATAAGGTGCATCATTTAATTAGTCGTGAGGTATGAGGACACCTGGATAAACGACGGATCATAGGCCAAGACCACACAACCATTGAAATGAGCAGAATAGTTTGGAGGATCTCAAAATGCATATGCGAAAGCTAAGGAAGCTTATGTTCCCCTCCTTCAACCTAGTCTCCAAAAACACCACTAACTAAGGTTTATTGAGCTCTACATAGTCACAAACCATTTTTGTTTATTTGACCAGGCGATTAAAGATATTACAAGGGTATAAGAGCTACAAGGGGAGGCTACATTTGGACTTACGAGTAGAATGCTCTTTAAGAGGCTAAGTAGAGACCAATTCTTACCCAATCTTAAGACTCCCAAATAAGGAGGTGCTAGAACTAATCTCCTAGTAATCAAGAGTACCATGCAATGACATACTGCCTACAGAAGTTGAAGGGCTACTGGCACGGGAATGCACATCATTATGCATGGGAACTTACTATAAAGGAGTACTAGAATGACATTCCGCTAGTAGGGATGGAAGACTAGTCTCGCCTACTCCAGTAGTTCCATCTACTACACCAGATCCTCCCTTATGAACACCTACTTTTGTATGGTGAACCGATGCAAAATGATTCCCAATAGGAGCTCCTCCTTCTTGCAAGCCCTCTCAAACTAACACACTAGCAGCTAGCAAAGGTTGAGGGACCATAGAAACTAGCTAGGTAGGGGACATCTGCCGTCCCTCATCAACTATAAGATCACCATTCCCTGCAACCAGGGAAGTATGAAGTGGCATCTCACTAGATGAAATGCTATGGTAGCCGGAATTCCCCTAAGACTAGATGAGGCATAGTTGGATCTTCATTCAACTCCATCAATTCCTGATAGCCACTAGTTCAAAACCATTTTCCAGTTGCTTCCAAACAATGTTTTGACCCTTCCATTTGGGTTTCTAGTAATACGTTACCTACAGATGATCCTTCACCATCTCCTGGTCCTCATTTAAACGTAATATATAGATAAAGGAAGGCAGCTCCTGATTAAATCCACCTTTACAAAGACACTCGCATAACTTAACCTCATGAAGGATGCAAGCACCTCATCCAAAAGGAGGAGGCGTCCAATAAAACTAGCCAAATGCCCAGGACCAGAGGTAGAATAGTATTCAAGAGGGACAAGACGTATTTGAACCCAAATGGGGGTATGTCATAACTTTACCTCCTCTAGTTTGAAACCTGATCTCCACTTCAATAGAAAGAGAGGGTGATTAAACATGTGCCAAGGACTAGCTTCCATTACTTTGGTCACAACTGATTTGGAGCTAAACTTGAAAAGAAAAACTTCATTTTCTAGGAGAAAAATCTCTTGTAACCCTAATTTTCCTCACTGCTATATTGCTCATTGCTTTAGTGTTGGAAACTATAGACGCTTATTAGCAAAGAAGCACACCAAAAAGGTGGACTAGCGAGCAGCCCCCTATTTTAGCACTTTAATAGGAGGAGCAACAATTTTCTTATCCCCAATTATCACCAGAGGAAAGTATGAAATGGACCTAGCCAATGTATTGAGGTCACCAACCACTTTACCTTAGGTTTTTCAAATTGGATAGTCACCATTTGAGACTGACTTTGGGGACGCTTTAACTACTTGAGGTGCGAGAGACGATGAAGGAGAGGCCGAAGATGGGAGGGGTGGAAAAGCCGACAAATCAACCATTCCAAAATTGTCCAATGGTAATGTATGTGTCAATTTGAATCAATAAAATCGTCCTGTTACATCATTTTTTTCCCTTAAAGCAATGAGTTTTATTCTTTGTCTTCCTTCTTGTCTTCTCTTCTAGCTACCACCAAAGCTAACAACACACTGGACGTTTCTCCTCCTTGTCACCATCTTGCTTTAAAAACCCTACACTCTTTCTTCTCCAAACACTTCTCCTCTTTTTAAGCTTTCTATCTCTATGCTAGTAATCATTTCTCTAGCAATCATATTTCTTAATCTAACATAGGAAACACATAACATAGGTTTAAAGATAGTTGAAATAGTAGGGACTGGTTTAGATTGAGAAAGGAAGTTAGAAGGCTATGCATACACCTTATATTTCTAAGGAGTAAACCAGTTAAATAGACCCAAAACTTTCGGTTTGTAAATAATAAAGGAGATTGAGAAGCTTGGCCATGAATTCTTATTTTTAATTTGCATTTCTTTATCTATTTAGGTCTTGGCTTGCTTTTGTAATTAATTTAGAATCATATATGCCCATCTTTGCATAGTTTTATAGGCGAAAGGAATATGGAAGAAAAGAAGAACAAGAATACTGCAATAGACAAAGGCATAGAGGGTATCTTAAAAAGACAAGAGGATGAGAAAGAAGATAAAAATGCATCGTTTGAAAAAAAAATGTTGCACTAGTAAAGAATCAAACACGAAACCTTTGATTCTTTAAACTACAATCTATTAACAAAGCCACTGCCTCAACATATTGTTTCTTACAATGTCAAAAACTTAAAAGATTATTTTTGAATTAACAGTTATTGTCTCATGACAAATTAATGAGAGAGTTGTGGGACACAAAATTTTTAATCAATAATATTGTATCAGGTGTCGCTTAACAATATATTTAATGATAAAGTATTTTTGAACATTTTAAAAATATTAATATTTTTAAATATCTAATTTTAATTTAAATATTATAAAATATTAAAATCTAACTTCAATATAAAATTACTTTTAAACATTTAAAAATATTAATATTTAAAAATATTTTTTAAATATTAAATTTTAATTTAAATAAAAATAAAAATATTAAAATAATATTTTTATCTAGAATAATTGGCTGTGGAGTGGATATTAGTGGAGTCCACCTGTAATTACTCTTCATTTGTTGTGTTGCTTGATTAGGGGCTGTTTGGTATCATTTCTTTTTTTTTTGTGGTTGATTTATATTTTTATCTCATATTTTTATGTTTTTATTTTGCTTGTATAGAAAAATAAAAAATAAAAATATATTTAGATGAGATTTATAATAAAAAATAATTTAATAATGATAAATAAATATAAAATAAATTTAAATTATTGAATCAAAATATTCTTATACACCTTTAAAATATATTATTAGTCAATAAATTATATTAATTATTTAATGTAAAAAAATGTGTTTATAAAATCTGTTTTCAAAACATAGAAAAATATTATTTTCTTATTTCTCTATTTCTATTTATATTTCTCTAATTTTGAAAATAAAAAATAAAGCAGAATGTAATTAAATCATTTTTTTCTCTATTTCTCTGTTTTTAAAATTA
This sequence comes from Pinacopodium congolense, assembly GCA_028565735.1. NCBI lineage: Eukaryota > Viridiplantae > Streptophyta > Magnoliopsida > Malpighiales > Erythroxylaceae > Pinacopodium > Pinacopodium congolense. The sequence goes on along the minus strand of JAOXYD010000008.1, from coordinate 22,131,817 downwards.
AATAAAAATAAAAATAAAAAATAAATAAACCCTTACTAAAAACAAAAAAATAGAAAACATAAGAAAAAACAAGTACTATTTTGGGTGGTACAAGCCACCTCTTGACCGAGTCGCTGTGATTTCAATGTCAATTATTATTTTGTCGTAGGTTAGATAAGAATTGTGTGAGTGTTTTTTCTTTTTTTCTTTTTTTCGGATAGATTTCCATTGCCGTGCAATTTGGACTGGATCTGGATTCCTTTTCAATTCACCTAATTTCTTACGCATGGACCACTTAACGAATATTATACGATAGTTGATTTTAACAGCTTACCTATCCTACATTTTCCATACCGATTTTGCGTTTATGAGTTGTCCCAAATCTTTAAAGAAATGTAATTATTAACAGAGAAGCTTCCGTCAATAATCAATTCCATTATGTGTTTAATTAATTTTTTATAGATAATAATTGAAGATATTTTCAGGACTGAAAAATCGTGACTACGCCTTGTCTTTATTTTTCTTCTTAAGTTAAGATGTTTAGTATTATTTTTTGTTTTTGTTTTTTTATTTTTTATTTTTGTATATGTATATTAATTTTTATGTTATTTTAAAAATTTTTATGATGTATTAATATATTATTTTTTTAATTTTTATACTATTTTTATTAATTTATATATTTAAAAATAAAAAATAAAAATAAAAAACAATATGAATACCAATCCAGCCATATTCATTTTGCGTCAAGTGTCAAATCTAGAGGCCAAGTCCAAAATTGAGAATTTTAAGCAACTCATTAATTTCAAAATTGGACAGCTACTCTTCGCTATAGGACAAAACGTGTGACTTTGTTATTTATTTTAAAGGATATTGTTATTGTTTTAAAATATTGAAATATAAATCTTTATATAATAGATCTGTGGTAAAATTAAAAAACTACCATGAGAAATTAATACTTTTAAATACTACCACCATACTTGTATTTAAGAACATACTAAAAACTACCGCAATAAAAAATCAGGAATGATACCCTTAAAAATACAACATTATCAAGAACTAATGAAGGGTGTGGGAAACAATTTTAGTAAAAGGTATGAATTAGCCCTCAACGTTTTATAAAGTATTTAATTTGCTTTTTAATATTTTACAGGGTATCATTTTGTCCCTTAATATTTTAAAAATTATCTAATTTACCCCTTAACATTTACAAAAATAGTACAAATTATTTCTTAAACACTGTTCTGTTAATTTTTTATTGGCCAACGCTAACGTAATATATGAGTCCTGAACATTATTCTGTTGACTTTTTATTAGTTAATACTGACGTGGCATGTGAGTCTCATATACTATGTCACTGTTGACCATACAAAAAGTTAACAAAATAATATTTAAGGGGTAATTTATATCATTTTTGTAAACATGATAGGATAAATTAGACTATTTTTTAAATATTAAAAAATAAAATAATATCTTTTAAAATGTTAAGAGGCAAACTATATACGTTGAGGGTTAATTCATACTTTTGCCAAGGAAAACATAGGAAAACATGCGAAAATCTGGACTGTTATGGGCCATGTAACGTCATAGATGAAATTTAAACATGCGAAAATTCAAAATAATAAATATGAAAGTTGAAAAGGCAAAGTGGGAGCATTTATAATTAGAATTACCAGACTTGGGCTATTTAGTCTTGTAATTGTATCTAAAATTGATGTTGCAACATAATTAAGACAACTATTTTATGATGATAGCAAAGTAAGATAATTAGTTTTAGTAGTTGAACCAGAAACTAGTTTTTGAAGACTCCATCCTTTCTTATTTGTGTAGTCTTGAATGGTGTTCTGACAAACATCAATGAAGTGTTTCCACTTTACCAACGGAGAGCGGCGAGACGACGACGCCGGTGGGGGTAGCGTCATTTCCAGAGTCTCGAGGGCGTCTTGGGCGAGGTCGTTAAGCATTGCATCGAGCAGCACAACGGACACGAGACGCTTCGACTTTGACTCGGATTGCCACTCGTCGCGAGACTTGTCGGACTCGTTGGGTTTCTACGAGTTTCTGAGTCAACGGAGAGGGAATGATCTGCGAATCTTCAGCTTCGCGGAGCTTAAATCGGCTACCAGAGGCTTCAATAGAGGTTTACTGATTGGGGAGGGAGGGTTTGGGTGTGTTTATAGAGGCATCGTTAAGGTTGAAAACGACAAGATGGACGTTGCCATTAAGCAGTTAAATCGACAGGGTTTGCAGGCATAACTTGATTTGTTGTTGTTTGTTAATAGTAATAGTAATTCACTTGGTCTTCAATTTGTTACGGGCAAATTGCATTTTTGATTTCAGGGGCACAAGGAGTGGATTAATGAAGTGAACTTGTTGGGGGTTGTTAAACACCCAAATCTTGTGAAGTTGGTGGGCTACTGTGCTGAAGATGATGAAAGAGGAATGCAAAGACTTTTGGTGTATGAGCTTATGCATAATAAAAGCCTTGATGATCATCTTCTGACTCGTATTTCAACTCCTTTACCCTGGAGGACCAGATTAAAGATCGCTCTTGATGCAGCTCGTGGATTGGCCTATCTCCACGAACAGATGGATTTTCAGGTCTCTTTAGTTTGTGTGGTTTTGTGTATTAGTTTTTAATGTATATGTGTCTGCCTCTCATATTTTCTTGGTGCAGCTAATATTTCGAGATTTTAAGGCTTCAAATGTTCTGCTTGATGAAGACTTCAATGCAAAGCTTTCAGACTTTGGGCTTGCTAGGCAGGGACCTCCTGAAGGACTTGGCCATGTTTCTACAGTAGTAAGTTGTGTTTTTGATGCAACCTTAAACTAATATCTTAACAACTCCGAATCATCTGGGGAAATTTGTTTGAAAGGGTTTGTGAAACAAATACTGTCATTTTGGTCATTGGTAATAGCTACTGTTATCCTGTCACACATACACACATATATATCTAGTTTTTTGGATAAGTCGATCAATACTTCTTTTTTTCTGGTTATCAATCTTAGTTCCTGGGAAAAATAAGAACAAGGCTTCCTTTGGATTATGAATCCATGATTCTGTGATGGATTATTTGACTATTATTACATTCTTAAAGGTTGTGGGCACAGTGGGATACGCAGCTCCAGAGTATGTTCACACTGGCAGGCTGACTGCAAAGAGTGATGTTTGGAGCTTCGGTGTGGTTCTTTATGAGATCATCACAGGAAGACGAGCAGTGGAAAGAAACCTACCTCGGGGTGAGCAGAAGCTTTTGGAATGGGTAAGACCATATGTATCAGACTCGAAGAAGTTCCACATTATTGTAGACCCTCGAATTGAAGGACAGTATTGCATGATATCAGCTCAGAAGCTAGCCGGACTAGCAAACAAGTGTCTAAGAAAACAGCCCAAGTCACGCCCCAAAATGAGTGATGTGGTAGAGATACTGGAAAACATCATCCGTGAGACTATGACTAAAGATGAAAATGACTCCGAGGTTATCAATGAAATTGAAGAAGCTGAGGATGAAACTGCTGGGGAAACTGAACCTGAGTCTACCAAGCAGGGAAACAACTACCTAATAAAGAAAGTAATTGATATAAGAGAAATAGTTAATTTGAGGAATAGATCAATTGGGAAAATAGATTGGAGAAATTGGAAACCTGGCTTAGTGAGAAAGTTGGTGACAGCCTGATTAAGAGCTTGAGCTTCAGGAGCTGAAAACCAGGATACGTGCACTATAAACAAGTACAGTGTACTACTACTTTTTTTTTTTTTTCCTTTTTCGGTGAAATATACTTGTAGTTATTGGGCGTGCAGGTGCACCCTTCTATTGAACACCCTTTGTTAGGCATATCTCACACGTTTCCTCTGCAACTTGTAACTCTGCCCTAGAGACTGCATAAAGGTTACTGTATTCGTATGCAATACATGTTGAAGAAGCTGGTTACCATTCTGCAAGCGTCCTTTTTCATTTATAAGGGTGTTTTTGCAGCGACTATCCGCCTCAAAGATGTCCAACCCAGTCAATCTGTAAATCCATGGTTTTGTCAGCTAAATTATGTGAATTTTTTGGTCCAAGAGGTACTAATGCACCCATCCCGTCAAACCAAGTATAAAAATTTGTAATGG
>JAOXYD010000008.1:22108521-22120975 GCA_028565735.1 Pinacopodium congolense | reverse complement strand
TTAAACTGTCATCTTTATCTTGAAGGGAAACCCTAATCCTAATTCAAATCTTTGATTCTCCCCGTAACCAAGAAAGCGAGCATTTTTTAGTAGTCTGAGAGGCGATGTCAATCCCACCGACGTCAACTTCAGCACCGTCAACCTCTTCAGCATCACAATTCACCTATGGAGCAACGGCAGCAACTGCTTCATATTTTCCTACACCATTTCACCTCCAGCAGTCTGATCAGTTGGCCTCATACCCCAAACCCTACGTTGCCCCTCCTACGGTCCAACCTGTCGCAGCTCCGGTCTACCCAGCCCCAATTGGCCCTGTCTATTCACTGCCTCAATACCAACAGGTAATCTTCCATACATTTGAACACTTTTAAATATCTGTCTGTGTGTGTGGGGTGTGTTTGTGTGTTATATTCATGTAAAATGTGTATAAGAGGACTGTAAGCCTTGTGGGTAACCGTCAATTTCAGGATTCAGTTGCTTTGGATCTTGTTGATGATTCCATTGTTGGGTGCTTTTTTTTTTTCGGTTTAGTTGCTAATAGGTGGCTTTTGTTTTACTGTGAATTAAACCAGGGGTAAGTATCTGTTATGTTCTGCAAATTTTGATTTTTGAAGAGTGATGATTGTATACTGACATTTTAAATCTGTTTGTTGAATGAAAAATTAAAGACTGATTTCTTTATTTTGAAGCATATGATCAGCTGAATGCATTTTAAACAGGCACAACAATTGTTTCAAAGGGATGCGCAAACAATTACCCCAGAAGCTCTTGAGAGTGTGAAGGCAGCGCTTGCAAGTAGTGAAATGGAGCATAAAACTGAAACCAGGAAGAAATCGTTTCCCCGTAAAGCAGCTGGTCAGGCCTGGGAGGATACTACACTTGCGGAGTGGCCTGAAAGTACGATTTGTTTTCACTTGTTGAGATCCTTTTGTACCTCATGAGTTAGGAAAAGTTTGCACACGTGTCTTTATATTGCAATTGATTTAATTCTGTGTTAACTCTACAGATGACTACCGACTTTTCTGTGGTGATCTTGGAAATGAGGTGAATGATGATGTTCTTTCAAAAGCATTTTCAAGGTTTCCTTCCTTTAACATGGCAAGAGTAAGTGTTCCTTTTAGTGCTATTTTTGTGTTTGATTTTTAATAAGCTATTTGCCTGCGGTATGGAACTGTATACATTTTTTCTTCAATAGAAACACGATCTTAAGCAAAAATAAGGACCAGCAAACTATAATCGATGTGAATGTCTATTTATTGATATCAATAAAAAAGAAAATTTTTAAATAGATTACCTAAAGATTTACTAGCTTCAAATGAGCAACTCCTAGAAATCACAACCGGGTTTATAAAAAACTAGGCATCAAAACCTAGTATCTAGGAATACTTGAAGAATCTAAGAATAACATTTAGATGAGACTGTCACACTTCACAAATTTTTACATGGAAAATTCTCTCCTCTGCACAACTGAAACATTCATTTGATCTTAGTTCTACTGAAATTGAACTCCAACTTAAAAATAGACAAATGGAATTTGAATCCTACACTAATAAGGGTCCTTATTATTTCGTAGTAGACTTAAATTTTCCAATAGGGACATACCAAAAATAAAATACTTCAATAATTGCTGAGGCTGTCCGAACTAAAATTGTATGTGCAATTGCATATAGAGAAGATTTAGATTTTTATGTGCAAGGATGTTGAATGAGCATGTCGGATGCTATCGTTGTGCTCAATAGGTTATATGGTACAAATGTGTTTGACCATTGAATAGATGAACTTGACAATTGGAGCATGAATTGGTTGTTTTCTCATGATTGATGAACTCCTTGACCAATATAGTTGATTGACTTGATTTTAACAAGTCAAAGTCAGGTCAGTGATCTATTAAAATCTTAGGCTGTTTCTTTTTGTTGGTCGTTTAAAAATCACAACCTGTTGGGGTGTCTTGTTGAGCCATCACTGGTCATTTTAAAGCGGGTGATTATTGCTTGTTACCTAACTGCACACTTTCTATAACTTCCAGGATGTGGTGCACTATTATATATGATGAAAATCTCCTCAGACCCTATATTGGTGTTATTTGGTTCTACTAATAGACCATATAAGCTTTATTAGCTCTTATATTCTTCTTATGTTTGTTTTTATCTGTTTAGTTTGAATATATCTTCAAGACAAATCCCTTGCTTTTAAGAAAAATCTCTTATTATGAACCCTTTTTTTCTTGGGTTTGGGTGCTTTGAATTTTTTACTGGTGACTGCTGCATTGATCATTACTGCTATGTTATTGTGCATAACCATGCAGCACAAGATTGGTTATCTTTCTTTTTTTTTCTTTTTATTATTGTATTATTTTTAAATTCCATATGAAAATCTGTATCTATTAATCAAGTCTTTGGATAATGTCTTACTGGAATTGATATCAGGTTGTAAGAGACAAGCGAACTGGAAAAACAAAGGGCTATGGATTTGTTAGCTTCTCCAACCCCACTGATCTTGCAGCAGCTCTTAAGGAGATGAATGGTAAGATAGTTGTATGTTCCTTTGCTGGTTCATTATTTATTTGTAGGATAATCTATCCAGAAATATGCTACTGGTGGATTCTGAACCTGTGGCTGAGGAGTGAGGTCATGGAGTAAAGACAGAAAGTTGAGTAGGAGCATGTGGGCAAGTGTGTCCTGTTCGGTTGAAAATTTCTAATTTTCAGTTATGATTGATGCTCGATTCCTGTAACACATTACTGCTCTTATTTTCTGTCAATGATTCTGGATGGTTTTCGCTGTCAGCGATTGATACAAGGTTCTTTAAATCTATGAATGCGGTTGGTATCCAGTCAAGTGCTTATATTTTTGGTAACCTTGATCCCAGGAAAATATGTTGGAAATCGTCCCATCAAACTACGAAAGAGCAACTGGAAGGAAAGAACAGACTTTGAGGCATTAGAAAGACAAAAGGTAAGTTTCTGTGCATCCTTCTGAATTGTCTTTGTGGTGCATATGCTGAAAGATTCGTATGTAACCTTTGCAGAGCCATAGTCAGAAGAAACTGAAACCTTCAAAGAAGAGTGTATTGCACAAGTAGGCCTGAATAAAATTTCCGGTTATGATGGCAATCAAGTTTTACTAATCTTGGAGCACTGCTTTACTCAAAGACATTCATTCTCTTTTGCGATAACACCTAAGCTGTTGGAGTAAATCAAAGCCTTGTACTATCTGATTTTTATATATTAACAAATCAAGCATATATATATATATATATAATTGAAACCTTTGTATATGTCAGTGCACTGTAACCGCTACTTTTTTCTTCCCTAGTATTCGTTGCCCTATGGATGAAAATACTCTATAGATTTAAACCCAATTCTCACATCAAATCTCAAATTCTAGGGCGGTGTTTAGTTTTGTTTTCATTTTTTATTTTGATTTTTTATTTTTTTAAATATAAAAATCGATTAAAAAAATACATTAATATAACAAAGAAATTGATAAAAAATATAGTAATTAATACAAAAATATAATAATTACAACAAAAAATAATAATTCACAATTTAACTAAACATTCTCTTAAATATACGTTAATAAATATTTTACACCAACGTCAATGTTGTACACTATTTCTTTTACTGTATTTTTTTTTTTCTTCAGCCTCCGTTCATCTCATCTTCTTAATTTTCTTTATGTATTAAAGAATTAATCTAACAAATAACTACAGATTCATGGTAACCATAAAACAAAATAAGTAATCCGGCCATATAAACCAATTTTGGATTTGAATGATCGAATCAAAAGTTTCTATTGGAATTCTTTTTCAATTTTTATTGTATTTTTCATTTTATTTAATATTTTTCTTAATATAAATAAATTCAATGTAACATCATCCCCATTATCTTGGTCGTGGAAAGAAAAACTGAGACTCAAATTTGAATACATGGGGAAAAAAATAAAGATTGTCTAATTTTACAGTCATGAGAAACACGCCAATATTGTAAGGAACTTCATTAGAAAAACAAAATACAGTCAGGGATTTCATCTCTTTTTTTTGTTTTTTTTATTTGTGTTGGTTTTTTTTTCTATTTTTCGCATTTTATTTAGATATTATTTTTTCAGTTTTTATGTTTAAAAAAAACATAAAGAGAAAACAGAAAACAGAAATTATAAACAAAACCAAACAAGTCCTAAGTATTGAGAACAACACTCACTGAGAACTGTGACTTTATATGGTAAATTCCCAAACCATTGAAAATATTCAATGTAAAGATTTAAGTCTGCGAAAGAAACCATGGCTTTGTCTATATACTTCTTCTTCGTTGCTTTTCCATCTAGCTTGTTTGAGTTTATGGGAAAGATTATGAATATGATAGAAATGAAGGAGCTTTCTTTTCATCCCTCTGTCGATAAAATAAAATATTATATAATATCATCGTCTTAAAAAAATGAAATATTTCATTCATGATAACTTATGTGCAGAGCTTTGGAATTTTATGTGTAAAGTTGGATGGTTACATTTACCACATGAATTTACACTGCGTGAAGTTTTCTGCAGCAGTGCATTATGATTATTTCCGACAAAACATAAAGGTCCATCTGACTTTGATACCACTTAGTGCGAAATAAAATTACAAACAGGAAAAGAGTACCATCATGCTATTGGTTCGAAAATGGAGAACAAACAGTATGGAGGTATATGTCAAAATTTTCTTGATTTCTTTGATAGTGATTTGGTCGGTTCCTTTAATGATATGAAAAGTATTTTAGGGTATTGCTTCACACTCAAAAGGACTATTTTCATGGAATTCAAAAAAGGTAGAAGATAGTGGCGTAATCAATTGTTGAAGCAGAGTTCATTGCTGCTATAACAATTTGATGAAATCAAAACTTTTCCGACATATTTCGTAGTGCCTCCTCCAGCAATTCTCTCCCTTTAGACTCTCTACATCTTTTATTCTACTTTATCTTTAGCTCCTCTACTTTATCTTTACTGAGCCAAGTGCCATGATTTAGTTACACCTATCTAGCACCACGGATCCATGTATTTTATCAAATCAAACAACTCCGAATTACATCTAACACAAGAAATCCTGATCCAAAAATAGTAGGAAACCTGAAATTTTTAATTAAAAGCACTTGCATCTCTCATTTCAAAGCTGTTTCCAGGTATTACAAGCATTTAGATATATGTAGAATACATACATAATACACCGCGAACTCCTGTTATGAGCCTGTTTTGAAACTTAACTCAGCCAAACAACTGTACAACCATGGCTCTCATTATGCAGAGCAACCATGGTCAGGTTCATTGGTTTTGATTCTCAGGTATAAAGTGAGGAAGCCGAGGGCCGAGGATAGTTGGTAGTGTTCCTCCTGCTAATAGCATCATCTGCACTTCGTCTGCGACTCCTAGGTGCACTCTTCATCTGTTTATTGGTGGTAGATTCATTTGAATCTTGGAGTTCCTCCAATGCTTTCACGACTTCATCCATGCTAGGTCGGAACTTTGCTTCTGTTGATATGCAACGCAACACAAGTGTAGCAACCTTAAACGCAACATCCATCGAGTACTGGCCTTCAAGTCGGTTGTCTAGGATGCGAAAGATCTTCCTTTTGTTTGCCAAGTAGGGTTTAGCCCATTCCACAAGATTATGTTCCCCGGATGGTCTATTTTTATCGACTGCTCTCCTACCAGATAACATTTCTAACAACACAACACCAAAGCTATAAACATCACTCTTGGCAGTTAAATGACCTGTTCAAAGTAAGAGAGATTTGCAGAATTAGTATATCAAATAGGTTAGAGGATAAACATCAGAATGTACAAAAAGAATCACGAGAAAAAATGCCAAGCTTGAGGATCGACATGAATGAGAGAGGATACCTGTTGCTAGATATTCTGGGGCAGCATATCCATAAGTTCCCATAACTCTAGTAGATACATGACTTTTGTCGCCAGTTGGCCCATCCTTGGCCAATCCAAAATCAGAGAGCTTTGCATTGTAATTCTGCAAGTGTTATCATGCATAAGATTGCAGGAAGAGCTCACAAGAAGGCAATCAATTTGCAAGATATAAAAGACAACCGCATCAAAGCATGAAAATCAGACTTCAATGACCATACTTACTGAATCAAGCAGAACATTGGAAGTCTTGAAGTCCCTATATATTACTTTTGTTTCAGCACTGTGAAGAAATGCCAACCCCTTTGCAGCACCAAGTGCAACTTTCAAGCGGAGATTCCAAGAAAGATGATGGAAATAAGAACATCCTGGTATTTCAACATTTAAAAGTGTTTTAAAATGCTATCAGAGATGTTTGATTTCATTAAATAAATAGTTGAACACGAAATAACTCACTCCTAAATAAGTGGTTTTCCAAGCTGCCTCGAGGCATGAATTCATACACCAAAAGCCGGTGTTCGTCCTCCAAGCAGTAACCTATCAGTTTCACCAGATGCGGATGATAAAGCTGACCAAGGTAGTTTACTTCCGCCTGATGAAAAAATATATAAGCAGGGTAAGCGCCACCCGTGCAGTTAATTGAAGCAAACAGTTCAACAGGTAATTGGTACACCGATTGCCAAAAACAAATAAAAATAGCAAATCCTAGAATTTGACTGCAGACTTCAAAATACCACCAAAAGCTTCCTGATTTATTCATTGTCCATACCATTACCAAAAACAAGTTCCCCATGCAAGAATCCAATTATCTTCCAAAAGGAAAATCATGAGGCAGGGAGAAGAAAGAACTCACCAACCACTCCTTATGTCCTTGAAAACTTTCTTGATTGAGCCTTTTCACAGCAATAATCATTCCAGTCCCAGGCTTGGTAGCAGTGAATGAATGCTCATCAATCCATCCCTTAAAAACCGAACCAAAGCCACCTTCTCCTAGGACACTATCAGGACGGAAATTCCTGGTTGACATTTTCAGATCAGAGAAGGTGAAGCTCTTCACATTGGAAGATTTTAATATGTCAACCTCACTTCTAGGTGTTGGAGGCACTGAAACAGATGACGCCTTGCTACTTACACTACGATCATTTCCATCTGTACTGACACAGTTCGCACTCCCCCCTGCACAACCACATATATCCTCTGCATAAGCACAACGCCTTTCCATTTCATTTCTAAACAATAATAAACCTATGAATGCTCAAACTATCCAGTATATCAACATACAGTCAGTAAGTTTACTGAAAATGCTAAGAAGTGTAACAAAAAGCATTTAAAAGAAACATAACAACACCTATTGCAAAGCCGATATTGGAAAAAGAAAATAGGTGAAATTCCCAGTTTTCCTGCATATCTAATTCAAAAAGAAACATACAATTATATCAGCTGTATATCCATGCTAAAAATTACGCTAATGAACCCAGAATCTGAAGATGGAAGGATCCGATTTCTATTTCCTTTCACAAAATTTACAAGCATGCAAAGATACCACGTCAAAAAAACTGAAAACAACAACCATTTTCATGATAACGTAATGAAGTTCTCAACAGAAATCATATAAAGATAGGGGCAGGGGGCCAAAAGAAAAAACAATCAAGTCCTCTCAATGAAGGATTTCATAGTTGTCTCAAATTCAGAACTTTGCTTCATCCAGAGAGAGAGAGAGAGAGAGAGAGAGAGAGCAGGGGTAGACAACAATACCAGAGAGATACAAAAAAGCGCTAGAACTTCAGGTGATAAAACAACAAAACCAAATACATAAAAGTACAAGGGTCTGAATGAAAGAAGGGAACAGCCGCTATACCAGTGTTACATGAGCTCTCAGCTTTAATTTGGGCGCTCAAGCAAATCCCCATTAAGTTACACAAAAAAGGAAATGTTGCCCTCTGAACTCTCCTCCTACAGATCACAGAAAATGGGAAATCTGAGCTCCAGATTAACTTGAAAGTAAAACAAGTCTGAAGAGTTGAGCCAAAAAGCAGATCTAGGTGTGCACCAGAGATAAAAGGTTTCTTTCTAGAAAGCAAGAGTTAAGTTGCTATCCAGCAAAGTTGATTGCTTTTGAAGGCAAAAACAAATAAATAAATAACCGAACAAGTAAGTGCCAACCCACAAACCGCAGCAAAAAGAAATCGGTAACCCCACCTACCTCCTGCTTTGCTATCCCAAGAAGGTAACAGGGTGATAACGTGGAGAAATAAACCATAAAAGGGGGTTCTTTAGATTACTTCTTATCCCAGTACGGAGAAAGTTGACCAGAATAGAGCTATGCCACGGTTTGGTGAGTAGCAACCAAATGGATTTTGAGGGGAGGGAGAGAGAGTGAGACTAATGGTGGGAATTGCTTTGCTTGTCCTCTTTTGAAACCATTCTTTCTGGAAAAAGCTTTATAGTCTGAAGTCAGGGGAGTAAAGTTTTGTAAGACATAACACTGATTTCTATCCGTTGGATATACTACTGAAGGACAGCAATCCAACAACCCACACTTTCTTCAATTGGATGCATGTGGATGTGGCTGGCTTGGCTTCCTGTCTTTGAACACTTGGCTTTTTGTCTATGATTTTCCCCATCTTCCATTTTTTGTGGAAATTTCCTCGGACTATTTAGCAAACATGTTTAAACGTACATCTTGAATTTTATCTTTATTGTTGGATAGAGTTAGGCTGTTATAGAAATTAAGTAATGGAGTGTAATCATAGCTTCATTTTAAATTCTTTTTGGATATCATATTATATTTATGAGAATACAAATACTTAGACCAAGTTGACCATATCGTCACTGCACGATGGTCACTGGTTTGTGATGAACTTTTTCTTCCGAATTTTTTCGGTTCTACCTCAATAGAATATCTACTTTAGTGATGCTCATAACAAATGGACAAATTGGCTTCTAAAAAGTGGGGTTAGTTTCTTTAAGATTCACTTGATCTGTATAATTACATATCTAAGTCACTATAAAGAGTTGTAATTTATTTAAAATTTTGAAAAGAACAATTTATTAGAATAAAAATTCGTTAAACTTGTAATTATCAGTCAAATTAAATTATAAATTAATTTCAATTTATTGATTCAATCAAATATACTCTTTAATTCATCAAATAATTTATTTAAAATATATAATACATAAATCATTACGTATACTTAATAGCATTAAATACACATTTATTATAAAAAATAAATTAATCAAATTATTCGATGTCATGTGCTTTATTATACTTCTTGCTTGTAGTCTTGCAACTATGTATATTTAAGGAGCTCCAAAGGGAATAAGGGAATATATCAATATATACTACCGTAGACTTGCACAGCAGATAAATACGAATATTTCTTTTTCCTTGTATTAATATTTTCAGATTTTTTCAATTAAATGAACAATTTTTAAATTTTTTTAATTAACTTTTAAATAGTTTTTCACTAAGGTAAAAACATTAACTCCTTTAAATTTATATTGATATATCAAATGGATTTTACCACGCCCATGACAAAAGTGTCACATCAATAGATATGTGTATATATTTTTATTTAAAAGATTTTTCATTTTAGTGAACAATATTTTATAAAATTTTCAATTAAATGGGTAACCTTCTAAATTTTTTTTTAATTTAGTGACTATTCTTCTAAAATATATTCAATTCGATTCAAAATTAATTTTTTCTTTATAAAAATAACAATTAATTAATACATCAATATTTTATTAAGAAGTACCTTAAATCCATTAGAATAATCGTCTTTAGTATGATGCAATTCACTTTTAGTTCTTGATCTTTCAAGAGATGTCTTTAGGTTGTCTATCTTTTCTCTTAATGGGATGAAAGAAAAAGAAACCCTAATTCCTCTCTTGGGGACCATAACCACATATTTATATGTATAATGTCTGTTCCCAATTTGTTCATCATAAATTAGAAATATAACATTAGGGTTTCTATACATATTTTGGGTCATACTTTAATTAGATAATTTAAACCTAATAACAAAAATTTATTAGTTAACTTTTAATGCTAGGTCATACCTTATAATAGCCCATGACATGTAATTATATATATAAGAAAGTCCATTAAAAATCCAACAATCTCCTCTTAGGAATGTTCAAAATGCACTTAGTGGGCCGCAACTTAAGCATCATGCATTCAAAAGCGCATAAAGATCTTAAAAATTCTCCCAACATCGATTTAATGATAGAAGGACCTTCACGCATCCTAGAAAATGGATTCACGAAAAGTTTCATACTGATCTTAGACATAGAAATGACTATAAGAATGCATATAGTACTTACACTCCATTGTTTTGCACGTATTGTGGCTATAATGGACATGTTTCTTATTTTTTTTATGTCCATTTAAACAATTTTTAAAATGGTTACAAAAATAACAACTTTTACACGACAAAAACTTTACGGCTTCTAAAAACTACACAGTTGTTCTCTTATTTTGTTTTTCAATTGTTTATAGTTTATTGTTTGTAATGTTTTGTTTTTTTTTTGTTTTTGTTTTTCCTCAAAGGTTCGATCAATCGAATGGTTGACATCAGTACACTGAATGGTTGACATCGGTCGATCGAACTACAAATGTTTGATCGATCGATGATATGTTCCAATCGACCGATAGGTTGAAAAATCATGTTTTTACTTTAACCTTCATAAATTATCTTATGCTCTACCAGTTTGTATTCTTTAATTACACTTGTTAAATCCTTAAATTTGTGATATTTCTTTAACTCTTATTTGTAATTTTTATTTTTTTAATTTTTAATTAAAAAATGTATGAGTTAGGTATACTAACATTTAAGGATCCTAGATAAAATGGGTACCTAAAATTGTTGTTTTTTTTCTTTTCGAATAATAAAAGAAACAAATGGTATGTCGATAGAAGTTTCTTACGACATATGATTGGAGATCCCTCACAATTTATCACTTTCAAAGAAAGGATGGAGGATTCGTCATGTTTAGGGACAATGTCAAGGGTAAGGTAATTGGCATTGGAAAAGTAAGTAAAGATATTTGTCCATTAATCGATAATGTTTACTTATTGATAGTTTGAAACATAACTTGTTAAGTGTAAGCCAATTATGTGATAGAACTACAAAGTTAGTTTCATAAGTGACGAATGTGTTGTCACTAAGATAGATAATGATAGTGTGGTGTTCTCAGGAAAAAGGGAAGGAAATATTTGCATTTTTTATTTATATTGTGTTATTAATCTTAAAGATAAATGTTTAATTTGCTTAAGGGAATGCGCTTGGACTTGGCACCGATAACTTGGATATGCAAGTATGGATCTTCTCACAAAATCAATTCAAAATCACTTATTAGAGGACTTCCAAGTATAAAGTACGAAAAAGACAAAATCTGTGGAGCATGTCAAATGGAAAAAAAGTAAGAAGTCCATTTCAAAGCAAGAAATCAGTAAAATCTTCTAGACCCATTGAATTACTTCATATGGATTTATTTGGTCCTACTATAGTAGCTAGTATAGTAGGAAAATCATATGCATTTGTTATTGTTGATGATTTAAGTCGTTTTACTTGGGTTTTATTTTTAAGTTTGAAAGATTAATGTTTTAAATCTTTTTTTATCTTTCGCAAAGAAAATTCAAAATCAAAATTCCTTATCTATTGCATCCATTAAAAGTGATCATGGTAGAGAATTAGAAAATGATATGTTTGAATGCTTTTGTGATGATCATGGCATTGCGCATAGCTTTTTTACACCTATGATGCCTCAACAAAAAGGTGTAGTAGAAAGGAAAAAAAGATCTTTACAAGAAATGGCACCAGATATGATAAATGAATATGATTTGCCAAAATATTTTTGGGCCGAAGTTATTGCATGTGCGTGTCATGTCATCAACAGGTTGAATATTAGACATAAGTTAGATAATACTCCTTATGAATTTTGATCTGTAATAAACCAAGAGATAATCATTTTAAAGTTTTTGGATTCAAATGTTATATTTTGAATAGTAAAGATAGTTTGGGAAAACATGATTCTAAAATAAATGAAGGCATTTTCTAAAGCAAATAGAGTTTATAACAAGAACTCTCATGTTGAAGAATCGAAGCATGTATATTTGACAAAACCAATCCTTTCAAAAGAAAGAAAGTACTTGTGTTTAATGATGCAGATGTATCCAAGGGATTAGAAGATCTATCACTTGAAGACAATGGACAAACATCACAAATTGTTGAACGAAGTAGAGAAGGACGATATGAAGAGGTACAAAGAGATTGGAGGTATAAGAAGGATCATCCCACTGATCAAATGATATGTGATGTTAACTAAGAGGTAATCACTAGATCTTAATTTAATTTATCTCATATTGTTTTTTTTTCCCCAAAGATTGAACCTGAGAATATAGAAGAGGCTTTAGATGATGAGAATTGGATCTTAGCTATGAATGAGAAGTTAGAACAATTTGAGAGAAAAAAGGTTTAGATATTAGTACTTAAGCTCTTAGATCATCCTATAATTGGTAAAAATAAATTAGATGAATAAGGTAACATTGTGAGAAACAAAG
>JAOXYD010000008.1:22066654-22094606 GCA_028565735.1 Pinacopodium congolense | reverse complement strand
TATGTCACCTAATTCAATTCCTAACATACCAAGGCTATCATAAATTCAAGTGAATCATTAAAACCACAATTCAACTCCTGTATGCCTATATGCAAATGTTCATGCAAATGTGAGAGCCCTTTTCAAGCATTGATTAAGATCAAGAAAACTTACAACTTAAGACCTTTGCTAAGCCTAACTAACTTGATATTATTTTCTTGATCTTCAAGCTTGATCATCACTTGGTCTTTATAATTTGTTCCTTGATATCAAAGCTCTTGATTATTTAATGCTTGAGTTCTTCTACCTTAGCTCCATATATATGCTCTTACACTTTACACATCAACCTATCTTATAAACATCAAAGACAAACATTAGTAAGAATAATATTTTGTCATCATCAAAACACATGATTAGAACCACCTTGGTTCAACAATGATTTTAAATAAGTCTTTGATATATAAGTAGGCACGAGTTAAAAAAGTGTTTTGAAATATTAGGAATTATTTTCAAGTAATTTAAATGTGTTAAAATGTATTTTAAAGTGTGAAAAACCATTATGTATAGAGACTAGTCAACCCATGGTAGTCGATTAGTTATTGATCAACCAAAGGGTTTAGTTAGTTAATTATTGTGCAAAATTTTGGAAGACTTGTCAATCAGTATTATGTATCAATCAACCAATCATTAGTCAACCGATGCTTAAGATTGCTCAATCAATAGAAGCAAGAATCACATTATAATGGGAAAACTCAACCGTAAAATAAATTTAATGGAATTTAATGACCTAGAAATTAAAAATGACTAGTTGGCCAAATTTTTATTCTAAATGGATGCATTGGGGTGTATGAAATGCATTAATTAAGTGTAAAGTGTATCCAGTTGTGTGAGATATATGTAAGAGATTTGAGGCATTTGGAGTGCTTGTTTGTGAAATTTGGTTAAGTTTTAATGTTGTTTTAGGGTTGTTTGTGCAAAAATACACTTCAATAAATTTTTCTTGATTTTGTGTTATCTCTTTAAGCACTTTTTTGTCAAGTAAGAAAGCTTTTGAAGTGTATTTATAAGGGGTTGTTGGTTATAATATTGAGAAATTATAAAGGTTACTCTAAAGCCTTTATAAAAGGGACCAAAAGTTATACAATAATATTTTGAGATTGTAAAGTATCCAACGAGGTGGGAGCAATTGGTACAAGCTTTTTTTACCCAAACACTTCTCCTTTATCAAAACCGCATAGAACATTAAAGAGATAAAAAAATTTAATAAAGAAAAGGAGAGTCTTTATACGAAGTATAGGAAAGATTGCAAAGGAGCTACCCACATTATAACTTGCCTAAAGAGTTCTTATTGCAAACTTTCTACAATAAATTCAATAGGCTTATAAAAGGTACCATTGACACAGTAGCTAGGGGTTCATTTAGGTGAAAGATAGTGGATACTACATATGATTTTTTTAGAGGAAATAGAAAACAACATTTATATATAGACGACATAAAAGAGCAAGTAGCAACGAAACTTCAAGGATTAGAAAGAAGTACTTACTGTAGATTTAGTGATGGTATTACAGGTTGAGGTAGTAAACCTAGTCAAGCAAATAAACATCATGAAGACCACATTTTCCAACCCACTAAAGATGATGCAACACAAATGTGAATTGTACATGCAAGAGGGTCATAAGAGATTTGATTGTTTTTTCGTGGACAATAGTAGTATGGAGCAAATAAATTTCAAAGGAGCATAACCAGGCCGGGAGATAATAAACCCTACTTAAATACTTATAATCCTAGTGGAAGAACTACCTAAATTTCTCTTAGTCTAATAATGTAGGGAACTAAATGAGAGTACAAGGCCCATTAGGATTCCAACAAGATACATTGGAATATGCTTAGTTCATTGGAATCGAAGATGGACAAGCTAACGGACTGCTAAATTCCAAGTTCACAAGCCACGATAAGAGATAAAAGAGGATGGAAGCTAAGTTTGACTAGATAGTAAAGAATCATGTTTCTTCCATACATAATTTCGATATTTAGTTTGGGTAACTCATAAACACATTTTATTTAAGAAGTGTGGGGAGCCTTATAAACAATATAGAGTCTAATCCAAGAAATCATCTAAGAGTCATAACACATAGAAAATGGTTTAAAGAAGTTTAAAGAGTTTATAAAGTATTTAAAAAGATTTTGAATTACATAAGACTTTAAAATATACATAACGTCTCATAGATCAAGATAGTTTAAATATTTTATTTTAATGGAAAAGTATTGATCATTAAAAATGTTTTGGAGAACTTTGTGAACTTGATTGACTTAAGTTTTATAAAAAGAATGGTTTTAGGAAGTTAGAAACTTTAAAAGGTTTAAAAGTTTCGAAAACTTTTGAAAAGTGCTTTACTTTTCATAAGCAAAGACATCTTTTACTTCAAAACACCTTAGTGTCCAAAATTACTTTTCGAAACTTATGTGAATTCAATTTTATTGAGCCAAAAAAGGTCCCACCTAGTTTTGATGATAAAAAAATATCTTGCTACTAATGATTTTATTATGTTTGGTGTTTTAGAAAGATAGGTGTGTCAAAAAAGTGTATAGAAGATTAGTATTGGAGTTTTAGAGCTTAGATGGAGTATATGCAGAACAAACAGGAAAGATTCAAGCATGAAGACCAAGACAATAAATTTAATAGGTTTTATTTTCCAATTTTTAATTGTAGTCTTACTTGGTCTTCTCATTATGTTTAAAAGGCTCTATTTATGCAAAGCTGCTTAGTCTATATATGTAGGTTGTATAATCAAGAGGAGTTATATAGGGAATGGCTTCTAAGTAGTCCTCCTATTATATAAAAATAATTTTATGGAAGTTTTTGATGAGTGTGTATGTTAAAGAATGCCTTTAAAGTGTTATAAATTATTCTGAGGTGATGAATGTGCTAGAACGTGTTAAGTTGCATTAAAAAATAGCTCGCATATAGACTAGTTGACCAATAATGGTCGATTAGTCATTAGTCAACCAATTAGTTCAACTGATCGACCTATGTGCACATTTTTGCCAAACTGGTCTACTAGTGGCATTCAACTACTCAATTACTAGTCAACTAATATATGTAGACTAGTTGAATAATAATGGCAAGAATCACAACCAATAGTTAAAAATTAATGATAAAATGAAATAAATGATTTTTAATGATGCCTAACGACTATAAATAGTTAATTAGCCAAATTTTACTATAAATAAGTGCATTAGGGAGTGTGTAGATCATCCAAATATAGTGAAATACATATATAAATGATTTAAGGAAATTATAATGTTGCTTTGTGAGGTTTGGTGGAGTTTTGTGAAGTTTGTGTGCTTTTTTTTACATCATCCTTTGAGTAGTTTTTGAAAGCCCATTTAAGCACTTTGAATGAGTCAAGTTGATTATTCTTTAAGTGTACTTTTACAGTTAGTTGGTCATTAAGAAAGAATTGTGTAAGGGTTACCTTAAAAACTATTTAAAAAGAGAGTTGTGCGAGTGACAATTATGATAGTAAAATTCCCAACAAGGTATGAGAGGGTAGATGTAGGTGTAGAGTTAGACACCAATCTACTATAAATTAATTTGCCCTTGTTTTACCCTATCTCTTTTACTTTTATGTATATTTTATTGCTTATTATTTTATATTATTTATTAAATTATTAAATTTATAAATTTATAAATAAGATATACCTAATTCGAAATTCTCACTAAAACTAATTTAATAAATAATATAAAATAAGTTTTAGAGGGAATTTCTAATTAGGTATAATTTATTTAGAAAATTTTAAGAAACCTAATTCACCCCAACTCTTAGGTCCTATTTAAAAACCAATAAGTGGTATCAGGGCTAGATCTCACATAGGCTTAATTCTAATAATTAGCAAGTTAAGATCATAATATTGCATATATAAACACTTTTGTCCCATCTAATAATACAGAAGGCCAAAATACTGGTAAAGTCTCATTCTTTGTTGAAAATGATTACTTATATTAGAATATTAAGATGAGAACTTTCTAATGGCTAATAGCGTAAAATTATGGAAGATAGTCTCACAAGAAACTCATATACCCATAATGGTTTTAGGAAATTAAAAGATACAAAAATCTAAGGATGAGTGGATTAACGATTAGAAATTAATATCCTTGAAAAATAAAGCTATGCATATCCTATTTATTATGGCTCAAGTAGAAATTAGTTCATTTGGATATAACCTATGAAATGTGCTGCACCTTAGAAGTTACCCATGAAGGAACTAATCAAGTTAAGAAGAGTAAAGTAAGCATATTAACCCATCAATACGAAATCTTCCACATAATACATGATGAAAATATATCCTCAATATATGCTACATTTATCGACATTATAAATGCTCATAAAGGTCTAGGTATGATCTACACTAATTTTGAACTTGTGAGAAATATACTTTATTCTTTATCCATGATGCCAAAAGACAAAGTGGTAGTCATTTATGAAGTTAAAGACTTCTTTCTCCTTGAAGAGTTAATAAGATCCCTCCTAACTTATAAGATAAGAATAAAGAACAAGAAAGAGGAGGAGAGCACTCAGAGGAAATAGAACATGGCATTCAAGGCATCAAGGGAGGTGTATAATGATGATGAAATCTACATAAATGGAAGTGAAGATAAGGATATAACTCTACTTACAACAAGTTTTGAAAAAATTTAAATAAGAAGGAATTAAAACTAAGAAGAGATTCAAGAGAAGCTAAATTCAATTCTAAAAATAAAATAACTAACATTACATTTTTTTAATGTAAGAAAATAGGTCATATAAGGTCAAAATGTCCACTCTTTAAAGAAAATGACAAAGAAAGGAGAAAAAGAAGGAAGAAGAAGAAGAATGCATTGAAAGCTACCACATAGGATGATGCAATAGATTTTGAAGGAAAAGATGGATAGCACACATGTGCTTTATGATAAATGATGCGGGACCATCCTATTACTTATAATAGTGACTAGCCAGCCAATACCCTAGAATTCTCTTGATCTTATTGAATCTGCAGTTTAACCTTAGTTGTTATCCTCTTGAATGGCTTTAATATTGTGTAAAAATGGCTTTAGATTTTTCTTTCTTCTTAAGATGGTGACTGGCCACTTTTCAGGGTCAAAAACTCCTTAGAAACCCTAAAAATAATTTTATTCATGATGAGTTAGTTTAAAAGATTTGGAGGGAAGTGTGTACAAAATGTAAAGAAACTTTGAAATTGTTAATTGAATGCAAGCTATAGAATGGGAAATTTAGATCTGAATTGGACTCAAAGAATGTAAATGAAATTGATAAACACAACGTGATAAATGAATATGCATCTTTGAGAAAAGAAGTAGAGTCCCTTAAAGAGTTAGTGTCCAAATTTACTAAAGTGAATAAAAATGAGAATTACTATTATGAGTACAAATGGTTGCAAATGATAAACATAAAGTAGGATAAACTAGGGAAAATACACCATCTACTAGTAAGACCACTTTTATCAAAGGAAATAACATAGAATATGATTATATTCCTTGGCCATATGAATAAAAGGCATCCACGAGTAGGAAACAACCTCATAATAGGTATCATGTATACATTTAGAATTCTGACACAAAGCACTATAAGCTAGAAGTAATGCTAAGATGCAATATTATCAACTTAGGCCAAATCACCAGACTTAGACCTATGATGAGTCAAGATCTAGGTATGCATATAATGTTAGTGTCTTTTTTCCATCTTTTTATGTGTTAAATTTCTTTGATTATGAGATTTGAGGCCATACTTAAAGGAAATTAATCTTGTTTTATGTTAAGGTGTATTTTAGAACAAATGGAAAGAATCGTAGAAATTTTGGTACAAAAAGAGCTGAAACTGACATTAAAGCTAATTGGAAATGGCCTTGTGCAGTGATAATCGCATAGCAACTATAAGCAAAAATTTTTATTTTATACCTTAAATCTAACAGATGCAACTAAAAGGGTCTTTATTATTGATTGGATTTTAAAAAGAAAGAAGAATTTTAGAGGGAAAAAATGTGGCCATTAAAAAGAGAGGTGAAAATATGACCTAGGTTGGCCAAAAAGGAAGGGGATGCTGGCTAAAAACAAGGATACATGAGCTAGAAACAAAAAGAAGGGTGCAGCACAAAAACAAGATGAGTAGGATTTAAAATAAGAAATAAAACACAACCTAAAAAAACAAAGGGGGACATCAGTTGAAAAAACTAAAAGGAGGAGAGGAGGTGTGACTGAAAAGAAAAAAAGGGGAAATTGGCATCTAAAAAAGAAAGAAGAACATAAGTGTAGATAGTCCCAAATCTACTGAAAAAAAGAAGACACGTTAGTTAGAAGGTAAATCATGGTTTTTAGTAACTAAACTTTATTTCTTGGTTAATAGAAACCTAGTTATTGAACTTTTAATGTTATGAGACCTTTGTTTTTCATATGATAAGCACTAAGAGAGGAGGGACATAGAGAATAAAACATGGCTTGTAATCGCACTCTACATAAACTGGCTGCTCCAATTGAGAACCAATTTCCTCATTGCATTCCTTTTCTAAATTTAGGTGACAACAATACTTTTAAGCTGAAATAGAGATTGATTCACTTGTTACCTATATTTAGAGGCACATGAAGAGAAGATCCTTATAAACACTTAAAGGTCTTTGATGTTTTTTACATGAGGATGAAGCATACCAATTTCATTGAAGAATAGATAAAACTAAAGGCTTTTCCATTTCCTCTCAAGGATGATGTCCAAGACTAGTTGTATTATTTTCCTATTAGAAGTATCACAACATGGGCAAAGATGAAGCTATTTTTAGAGAAGTTTTTTTTTGGCTTTTAGATCTACTAATATCATAAAAGAAATTTGTGGTATCTACCAACATACTAGGGAGTCATTATATAAATATTGAGTGAGATTTAAGAAATTATGTGCAAGTTGTCCCCACCATCAAATCATTGATAAATTGTTGATACAATACTTTTATGAAGGCCTTTTACCAACTAAGAAGAGTATGATTGATGATGCAAGTGGAGGAGAATTAGTCAATAAAACCTTAGTAACTACATGGGATTTAATATAAATTATAGCTTCCAACTCTCAACAATTTGGAGCTCAAAATGATTATGTCATTGGAAAGAAGATTTATTGATTTAATATATTTGGTGTGCCAACTTATGATATCCAGGAAAGAGGAATTAAAAGCTTGTGATATTTATTCTATGGTTGGTCACCCCATAGATATGTGTCTCAATTTCCAAGAAAACTAAGTTGAATAAGCTAAAGCAATCAGTAGTTTTCTTAGGCCTTGTTTAGTTGGGCTTAAGTTTATGGTTTTGGTTTCCTGTTTTTTTAAACATAAAAATCAATAAAGAAAACACACTAATACAATAAAAAATCGAAAAAGAAAACACAATAACCAATAAAAAAACATAACAACCACAATAAAAACCACAACCCACAACCTAACGAAACATCTCCGTAGATAGCCTTAAAGGAAATGTGACCCATTTTCAAACACATATAATTTGGGTTGATGAGATCATCCAAATATTCATTATAGTAACAATTAGGGACAACAAGCAAGTTCTAATTTTTAGCCATATAAGTAGCCTTACGTACCTAAATATCAACAATAAATAAGGTAAAGTTTTTATAAAAATAACTCCTTGGTCAATACATGGGCTACAAATACTTCAAACTTTTAACATAATATCTTGAAATTTCAGTAAGACACACAAGCTAGCATCTAAAATCTTAAGACTCAAATGAACCAAATGGCAATTACTATCAATAGGTTGGAGGCATAAAATGCAAGAAAACTTCCTTCCCAACTTAAGGTGAACCTAAAGAAGAGTTCTTATACTATCACACTCCGAAGTGGGAAGGATTTAAAGGAACCCACCCAAAAGGTTTATAAGGGAGAGGTTAAAGAAGAAGTAGAGAAAGAAGTTCCAAATCAACCATAAGAGAAAAATATGGGCGATTCTTGCATTTTCATGCCTAATTTTAATGTGTAATCCCCTTTTCCTAGCCATTTTAACAAGAAAAAGAAGGAGGGGTAAGAAAAAAAAATTGGAAACTTTTTGTAAGGTACATGTTGAACTAAGGTGGTTCCAATCATGTATTTTGATGATATCAGATCATTATTATTACAAAGGTTTAAGTTTTTTTTTTCTTTTATAAGATAGGTTAATGTTTAAAGTGCAAGAATATATTTATGGAGCCTAAGGTAGAAGAACTAAAGCATTGGATGATCAAGAATGGATAAAGATTAAAGATCAAGTGATGGTCAAGAGTGAAGATGAAGATAATGAAGATCAAGTTTAGATAGGTTTAGAAAAATGGCTTAAAATGTAAGTGTCCTAAACTTGATTGTTGATCAATGCTTGAAAAGGTTCTCACATTTGCAGGATACATTTGCATATAGGTATATAAGAGTTGAATTATGGTTTTAGTGATTAATTAAGTTAATTATGCCATTTATCATGTTAGGAATTGAATTAGAATAACATATAGGCTAAATGTTGTATAATCAAGAAGTAATGTGATAAATTGTATTAGTGTATGTTTCTTGATGATTTTAAATTAATTGAAATGATGATTGAGTGCTGATCATATGTGTTTGAATGTGTTTGTGTTATAATGGCAATGTGAATTTATGGTTTATAAAAGTGTTGGAAAAGTGCTAAAGTTGTTTAAGAATGAAAATTTTTCATAATCAAGGTAATTCTTATTTTTGTGTTAATTGAAATATTTTGATAATTCAAATAGCCTTGAATTATGTTTTAAAATTGCTTAAGCTGATAATCAATGTTAGGAAAGTGTTTGGAAATATTTATTATTTATTTGAAGCATGTTTCACATTTATCTTGAGCAAAACGGTGGACTAGCAGGGGATCGTATAACCCCCATTTCCTAGGAGCCATACAACAAGCTGTAAGGTCTCGTATTTCTCCTAGATGCCACCATATTGATCCCTGTTTCCAATTACTAGTTTCAGACCTTCGATTTTAACAATTTTTTAACCTCACAAATGCTAGTTTCTATTTCAAACATCTCTAACCTCTTCCTAACACTAACATTTCTAACAATTTTAGATGCTCTAAAAAATGTTTACAAGATAAAAATTTCTCAAACACTAAAACTGTCTTTACTTTCTACACTGGCTTCATTCTACTTCAATTTTATCATTTTAATTTTATTTCTTGTGTCACAAACTTGTTTTTTTTAGTTTTTTTTAGACATATTCAAATCTCACTAACCTTTCGTTTGAATTTTTAAGTGAGTATTTCATTTGATTCAAGCCTTCAAAACTCTGATCCTCAAAGTTATCTTTGTGACTGGATATTCTTACCTAAATTTCATTTTTCTTTATTCTAATTAGTTTTTGTGTTGTTAGATTTATTATTTTCTATGTCTCAAGAGTGCATTAAAGCTTTTACTTTGAATTTTAAGCACTCATAACATTTTTTTTAGCTTCAAGTTTACAGATTGCTTAAAACTATCAATTTTGAGTTTATCTTCATTCCACTTCGATTTCAATTCTTAAATTCATTTTTAGTGCTGCAAGTTTAGTATTTTCGACTTAATTAAGGTCTTAGAAGTGTTCCAGAATTTTTTTTGGATTTATAAGCTTTAATATTATTGGTTTAAACTTAATCTTTGCAGGTTACTCAAAATTATCCATGTTTGATAATTTCACTTTTAATCTTTATTTAGGCCTTATGTTCTATGTGATAAAATTATTTTTATTATTCCGATCTATTCCTAAATGATTGATTTAAGTTCCTGTAGGTTTATTGTGTTGATTGCATGCCATTTAGGTTGTTAAAATCATCTGTCTACAGGCTGGAATATTAATGTTACATAGTTTGACAGCTTGTGTTTATTATAGTTTAAATATGATTATTTGATGCATTAATCAAGTTTTTGGTTGATCAATTTAATAATTTATGATCTATTGGTTTATAGGCTACTCTTTGCCTTTAAAATAGATTTGATAGGTTGCTCTTCACCTTGGATACAGAATATTTGAATTAAGTTATTTATTAATTGTGAATTGGATTGCTTTAGGCCTTATATGTACATTAGACATGACTTAAGGCATAAGCATTGCATTGATTGCAATTGAGCCCCTTTCTTGCATTGGTTTTGATCAAGATTTGTTAAGCTAAATAAGCTTGTATTAAGGCTTAAAGGAGCTAAATTTAAGGGCTGTGTTTGTGGTCTAAAAATTGTATAATTTGGAAGTTTTGTAAAGGGTTACTTTTGAATCATTTGAAAGGAAGGATAGGCTCCTCTTAACTTTAGAACAAGATTGTGATAAGTTCCTTTTAACTTTAGAAAAAGATTGTTGGGTTACTCTTCACCCTAAAGTAAGATTGTAAAGGTTTCTCTTGGCTTTAGAATCAAGATTTTTGTAAAGGTTTCTCTTGACCTCGTAAACAAGATTATTGTAAGAGTTACTCTTCCTTCATTTAAAGTAAGATTTGTTATTAGTGAGTTTTCAACAAGTATTTGGAGAGAGGACGTAGTCTATCTTTGACATGGGTGAACCTCTATAAATATCGGTTTTTATCTCCTTCCTTATCTCTTTATATTTGCACTTTTGTGTTTGTTTTATTATTGCTTGAATTTAATTGATATTGGCTTAATCATATTTTCTAATTTAGGTTTAATTTTGATTAGATAATTCATTTAATTGAAATTAGTCTAAGGTGATTAAATTGTTTTAATTTGCAAAGAAATTTTTTAAACACCCACTTCACCCCCTATTAGGTGTCATAGGGCTTTCAGTACAAGTAAATATTTATGTACTTGATGCTGTTAAAAATTTTCTCTTTATGCTAAATTTCTTAAGGAATTATGTACCTCAAAGAAAAAGTTAAGTGTCAATGAAAAGGTGTGATTAGGTGAAAATGTATCAGTTGTGCTTCAAAAGAAATTACCTCCTAACTATCAAGACCCATATATGTTTACAATCCCTTGTAAAATACGTAATATAAAAATTGAGAAAACATTTTTAGATTTAGGTGTGTCAATTAATGTTATGTCTCAATCTAGTTATGAAATTTTAAATATAGGGCGTCTAAAAGAAATTGATGTCATAATCCAACTTGCTAATCAATCTAATGCTTATCCTAAGAGTGTTCTTAAGGATGTTTTAGTTCAAGTAGATAATATCATTTTTATGTCTTACAATTAGGTAATGAAGATTCATTCACTTCAATCCTAATTTTATTGGGAAGACCATTTTTGAAAATGTTTATAACAAAAATTGATGTTTATAATGGGTCTTTAACTATGGAATTTGATGACGATATGATTAAATCTAATATTTATGAAGCCATGAAATTTCTGAATGATGATCAGTTTCTTGTTTATGTGAGTTTTTTTTTTCGATACTTTAGTGCAAGAAACTAATTAATGTGTCCATCCAACTAATACAACATAAAAGCAATCTTTTTTTCTCAAATACATAATACCATTTTTCACAATCTCTTTAAAACAATTCATGTTCATCTTTTCTTTGATTTGCATACCGTTTACAAAAAATGGAGAGAAAATTAGAAAAGTTAAAGAAGAATCAACTTGGTTTCTTGTAGCACCATAACTTTCAGCCACCTTTTCCACTAATGCCTTGATGAATTAACAGAGAAGCTTCTAAAACCTTTTTCTCCTTTATTTTCATTTTCTTTCAAGCATTTTTATTTTTGCAACTACATTGAGGATCATGTTGATTAAGTGTGGAGAGGAAGCAATAAATGTTTATATAACTATATGTTTAGTTATTAGTGTTTTTGTGTTTTTGTTATTCTTCTGGTTATAAAAACATTTTTGTTATTCATTTTGATTTTTATTCCTATTTTCTTTCCTTTATTTGCATGTGGTGTGTGTTAAATCGTGAAATTCTATCATAGCAGTTAGAATGAAATTGAGTTGTGTGCTTGAATTAAATTAGGCTACTTGAGTGTAAGGTGAACTATTTTAATTGATTGAAGTAAGTGGTTATATAAACATATTTAAAATTTTGATACTTGAGTGATTAGGTAATGTGTGAAATTATGATGGATTTTCATATAAGCCTATGTGAGGATTCGGGCCCATATGACTACATTTCAAAGTCATTCTATTTTCTCTATTTTATGTGATTCTCTCTTAAGGAGATTACCTTCAAAACTTATCTTAAACCGATTTAACACTACTAGATGCATGTTATGTGGAAAGGATGCTTTTTTTTTAACACTTTGACTTAATTGACCCACTAATTTATTATCCTTTGTAACCCCTTTTGAGCCTTTAAACCCTTTTTATTTCTTGAATTAAAAACTTTATTTTAAAATCTAAAACCCCATTAGTCTTACCTAATCACAAGTCTAATGAAACATTAAGTGAAAATTTAATGTCTATAGTATGGGATTTTTTATTCACGTTTTATTTAAGATGAATTGGGAAGTACCTCTACTCATGTTATGCATTGTATATAGCTGCTACTATTATTTCCTTATTTTAGTGTTATTTAAGTATAAAAACAAAAAAAAAGGAAGAGAAAACAAAATAAAAATGAAAAAATAAAGAAAAAAATAAAAAGAATCAAATATAGCAGCAATAGTTAATGATGAGTAGTAAGTTGTATTCATATGAATGTCTTAGATATTATACTTGGTTTTCCCTATACAATTAGTGCTTTATGAACACTTGGGAGAAACCCTTCAATCCTTTATGACTCACTTAAACCTAAGCCCTATTACAACCCTAAATAAAAGTCCTTTTGGTCCATGATAGCAAGTAACCTATGTAAAAGAAGATAGGTGAATTTGCAAGCCTATGGTAGTGTGGTCTCTTAGAGGGAGTCTTGAACTAAACACCAACCCTTAAACACTTAAATGAAATGAGTGAACATTGGGAGGAAAATCCATCTTGGTTTTATGCTTTCTTTTGAAAAATGATGTCTTAATTTGATTTTGTTTATGTGTACTGACAAACACCAATTATGATGCATATAATAGACTAATTCTTGAGTTTGTCAAAGTTTGAAAGACTGCATACTTTTGGTTTCTTTGAAAACAATTTGATAGAATGTAATGATTGGGTTTAATGTGCTCGAGGGTAAACAAAAGGTTATATGTTGGGCTGCTTGTTAGTGTCTTTATTTTCTATCTTTTCACGGGTTAAATTTCTTTAATTATGAGGATTGAGGCTTTAGTTAATGTAAATTAATCTTATTTTATACCAAGGTGTAGTTTAGAACCAATGGAAATAATTGCATAAATTTTAGGATAAAAAGAGCTAAAGCAGGCATTAGAGCTAATTGGATAATAATAATTACCATAG
This sequence comes from Pinacopodium congolense, assembly GCA_028565735.1. Taxonomy (NCBI): domain Eukaryota; kingdom Viridiplantae; phylum Streptophyta; class Magnoliopsida; order Malpighiales; family Erythroxylaceae; genus Pinacopodium; species Pinacopodium congolense. The sequence continues at coordinate 22,081,281 of JAOXYD010000008.1, read as the reverse complement.
AATAATTGGTAGCAAAACTTTTTGTTTTATACCTTAAATTTGAAATTTTTAGCTAAAAGGGTCTTTATAGTTGTTTGGATTTTAAAAAAAGAATAATTTTGGAGGAAAAATAAAAAAGAAAAATAGTGGTCATTAAAAAGAGAGGTGAAAACATGACCTAGGTGGGCTAAAAAAGAGTGGGATGCTAGCCGAAAACAAGGAGACGTGGGCTAAAAACAAATATAGGGGTGTGGCATAAAAATGGGAAGAGTGGGTTTGCAAACAAGAAAGAAAATGTGACATAAAAAAGACAAAACAAAGGGGGATGTTAGCTATAAAAAAAACAAGAGGAGGAGAAAAGGCGTGACCAAAAAGAAACAAGGGGGAAGTGGCAGCTGAAAAAGCAAAAAGAATATTAAGTGTGGACAAACCTAAGTCTACTAAAAAGGAGAAGACACATTAGCTAGAAGATAAATCATGGTTTATACGAAATAAACTTTATTTCTTAGTTGATAAAATCTTAGTTATTGAACTTTGAATGTTGTGAGACATTTTTTTTATATAGACATAAATATAAGACTCATATTACCTTATTTTTCACCTATTATGGCTATTATAGACATGTATAAAGGTTTTTCAATGATAGATTAGGAAGTTGAAATGTTACACTAAGAGGTTAGAGTGGTAGAAATGTAACTAACTCCAAAAACCTAAATTAGTGTAAGTATGTAAATAAAAATAATTTTCTTATTTTGTAGATCATTAAGAAGAAGAGCAAGTAATATATAGATAGCAGATGCTTAAGACACATAATCGATGACCCCTCTCAATTAGTATTAGAGAGATTGGTAAGGCAAACCACAATTTGATTACTAATGTAATTTTATTTAATATTTTAAAACATAATCTACTTAGTGTTAGTCAATTATGTAATAAGTATTATAAAATAAGTTTTGAAAGAAATGTATGTGTAGTCTCAATAACAATTGATAATAGCATTAGATTCTTAAGAAAAATGGAAGGAAATAATTAGATGGTTGATCTAGATGATGTTTCTAACTTTGATATGAAGTGTCTAGTCTCTATGAGTGAACATGCATGTTTTTGGTATAGAAGGTTTAGATATGCAAAGATGGAAATATTATCAAATCTCTACTCCAAAAAAACATGTCAATAGGCTCCCGAGCATGAAGTTTGAGAAAGATAAAATATATAGATCATGTCAAATAGGAAAACAAATGAGAAGCTCTTTTAAAAGTACGAAATTTGTAGTGACTTCTGAACCCTTAAAACTACTTCATGTGGATTTATTTTTACCTATTATAGTTGCTAGCATAAGTAGTAATTCTTATGCATTTGTGATTGTATATGACTTTAGTAGATTTGTATAGGTATTGTTTTTAAGTAGAAAAGATGAATACTTTAATTCTTTGGTAAAATTTTCTTTGAAAATTCAAAATAAAAAAGGTTTTTCTATTATGTCAATTAGAAGTAACTATGATAAAAAAAATGAAATTGACTTGTTTAAATTTTTTTATAATAATAATGAAATCCCTCTTTTTTCGACACTTAAGAATCACCAATAAAATGGTATAGTAGAAAGAAAGAATAATAATTTACAATAAATGGCTAGAACAACAATTAATGAACAATACTTAAGTATTTTTAGGCCAAATAGAGTGTGCATTAGGCCTAAAATGGATAAGACTCCCTAAAAACTTCAAAATGATAAGAAATCTAAATTGGTAGTTCTAAAGTTTTTAAGTGCAAATGATATATCCTAAATACTAGGGATAACTTAGAAAATTTTGATTATTGAACATATGGGAGTAGTTTTGTAGGATATTATTTGACTAGTAAAGTTTGTAGTGCATTTAATAAAAGAAACCTTATCATTGAAGAATCCATGCATGAAGTATTTGATAAAAATTAAACATTTTGAAAAAAAAAAGGGGGGGACTTTGAAGATGATGATGTGGGTTTGTCCAAAGACTTAGAAAAGTTAGATATTAAAGAGGAAAAGGAGGATAGACAAACTACCCTATAAGAGTCGATTATTGAACCAAGTGAAAAAAAAAATGGATGAAGAGCTTCCCAAGGATTAAAATATAAAAAGGAACATCCATCGAAGTAAATATTATGTGACCTTTAACGAAGGATAACTACTCACTCTCATTTTAGAAATTTTGCTTATCATGAATTCATTTCTCATATTGAGTATGAGAGTGTAGAAGAAGTATTAGGTGATGAACATTGGATCTTAGCTACAAATGAAGAATTACATCAATTTGAGAGGAATAAAGTATGGGATCTTGGTATCTAGACTGAGAGATCACCCAATTATAAGTACATAATAGGTTTTTTAGAATAAGTTAGATGAGTAAGGTAATATAGTAAGAAATAAGGTTAAGTTAGTAACTAAGGGGTATAATTAAGAAAAAGTTATAGATTATAATGAAACTTTACACTTGTTGCTAGGTAAAAAACAGGTATGCTTTTACTTGAATTTACATCTTATATGACTTTCAAACTTTTTCAAATGGGTGCCAAATGATACCGATCAATATGGCACAATTTTCTAAATTTTGATAAAAACCACTAAATTTGGGATCTTTTCATACACGATCTACATAGAGTGAATTGGGTGCTACCTAGTTTCACTCATCCTAATCTTGCTTTACATATTTCTCTTATTTTTTCTCATTAAGTGTTTATTAAATAAAAAAAACTTTTTTTAATAATATGATACATAACACAATTATTTTTTTTCTGATTACGTAAATGTTATACTTTTGTTAAGAAGACTAAATTTGATACATCAAATAATATAACGACATCATTGATATTACTATAAAGCACTATTGAAGTCCCAGATAAAAATAGAGAACCCACATTGCTAGAGAATGATGCCGCTGATCTTGAAGAGAATCACTTTTGTAGTAATAGTCAAAGTTAAAAGATAAATCACAATCTAAAATAATGCAATTGTGGATTTTGAAAATTTCCATTGAAGATCAAATTGAAAATGATGTGTTAACATTATTCTATAATGATGTCTCTATTCCCTAACTTCAAGATCTGTAACTATTTAATATAATTTTTATTGATGAAACTAGCCATTGGAACTTGATCTTTATGCTGACTAATCGACCACTTAAATGCATTGGACAATCACCACTAGTCGACTAATGTGCTATTTTTGCACATACTAATTAACTAATATTAACTCATATTAGTTTTAGTACTTTTTAATATGCTTTAACTCATTCAAATTACCTTAAAACATTTTTCCAAAATTTTTAGATAGTTCCTTACCTCAAACCTTAACACATACAAAAATTAGAATAGTTTCCCAAAAGATTTTAGTGCTTCAACGTGATTATTTAAAAACTTTACCCATGCAATTCCTCTTAATTGTATAACCTATATGCATGATTTTAAACATGAATGCATTATGTATGATTTGAGCCCATTAAATGCCTTGAGAAAACCAAGATAAGATTAAAATAAAAATTGCAAGATATCACCATATTTTGGTCATGATCTTGAGCTTTTTTACTCTTATTCATCATGATTCCCTTATTAAAAGCTTAAATTTTATCTCTTAAGAACTTTTTTTGACATTATCGTTTCAAAAAATCATATACAAAAAAATTATTAGTAGTAAGATTATTTTTTTCATCATCAAAACCTAGGTGAAACCTCCCTTGCTTCAATAATCTCTCTTTTTATCATTAAAAAATGATGTATTATTAGATGTTGAACAAAGGGTGGTTATTATTGAGTCAATGGTGGTTCTACCTTCCGTTTGATGGTGACAAAATGTCTTTACTAATCTATATGTTGATTTTTATATGTTAAGATAGGTGAAACAAGTCATGAAGATGTATGGTGGAGACTTGAAGTATACGGTGGAGTCTTAAAGATGAAGAACATATTTGGATTATACATTGAAGCATGTTGAAGTGATTAAATACCAAATTAATGGAAAGAGGAACATTGCAATTGAACTTGAAGTTAAAGATGAAAGATAGAAGATCAAGTTCAATAGTAGTGTTTTGATAGGTTAAGTGTGTAAGTTTTATTGTAAGTCTTCTCTTAGTCTTACCATAGTGTTACATATTGCATAAATGGATAATAATTTGCATATATGATGTATAATTAAGAGGATTTGTATGTGATTGTTGTATTTGAATACCCTTATGATGTATGACACTATTGTATGTGTTGTAAGTGATGTAAGTGAAAATTTTGGTTAAGTTGTGAGTGAATGAATGTATGTGAAATTAACATGATTTATGCATTGAAATGGAATGTGTTAATTGATTAAAGGATGAGTTAAATGAAGTGTGTGAAAATTATAGTATGATTTCAAAGAGTGAAATGTGTTACTATATGTGATTGTATGGAAAGATGACATTGAAAATAATAGGATAAGTTATTTAAGAAAGTTAGTCAAATGGATGAATATGGTTATGGTAAGTCGTATAATTGTAATTATAATAAATTATGTGAAAATGTGTGAAAAAGTTATGAATTAATTTAAGACATTTTGCATGGGATAAAAGATGTTAGAAATTGACTAGAATATGTTAGAATGTGTATAAATGAGTTAGGAATTAATTTAGATTGAATTGAGTTTGGCTAGATGGTGTGAAAACTTATTTAAATAGTTCATAGGATGACCTATCATGCACTGGTCGATCAATGACTAGTCAATTAGTTCAAGAATTAGTCGATTAATAGTTACAAAAAAACAGATAGCAACGGTCATAATGTTTCAATGATTCTTGAAAAGAAAAACAAATAAAACACGCATATTTATACAAAAAAATTGAGTTATTATAAGTTTGTTTGTGAGTTTATGATGGAGTTTTATATATAAATTCTATATGAGTATGGAAATTTGTAAGTTTTTCTGTGCATATCATTCATAAGTATATTGTGATCTTTTATATACCTTAGTGAGTCAAAAGTGATAAAGTTAGAAAAGTATTTTTATATGAGAAGTAAATTTGAGGAAGTGTGTTAATGAGAAGAGAGTTTTATAAAGAATAAAATATTGAGTGAATTTTTTAAAAAGGGTTGTCCTTGAGCCATAAAAACAATTGTATTAGGAGTTTGTCCCTAATTCTTAGAAAAATAGAAAAGTAAGAGTAAAAGGTTATTTTTAGCCTTAAAAAAAGGATTTTTTGTACTAATGTTGTGTTTTGATAGTGAAATTCTGAACAAGGTTTGTTAGGGACTAAACGTAGGAGAAAGTGGAGTTCTCCAAACTAGTATAATCTCTAAACTAGTATAAATCATTCATGTTCCTCTTTCGTTACTCTTTTACATTTTAAGAATTTATTTATAAGTTGTTTAAATTATTATATTACTTATTTATTTGTTTAATTTTATGAATTTAAGTTGTAATATTATTTAGCTTTCGCATAGTTTATTAACTAGTGAACTTAGGTTGAAAAACTCAAAAGAATTTAAAAGCCCCTAATTTAATCCCCTCTCTCTTAAGTGCCAAAATAGGAGCAACAATTAAAGAGCCTTGGTTTCACATAGGTAACATTCTGGAAAATTTGTAAGTAGAGATCATAGTTTAGACATACCCCCCCCCCCCTATTTTGATGGGAAAAATTAGGATTTGGAAAATTAGAATGAAGAACCATCTTTTAAAACTATGAGAAAATTTTTGGAGATCATAGAGAATGGTCCTCACATCCCTTCAAAAACAATAGTTGTAAACAACGTAGAAAGTACAGTACCTAAGGATGAAATAAAGTGGGATGGTTTAAATAAAGAACTTATTTCTGTATGATGTAGATAAAGAACTTATTTCCTTTAGTTATAAAGTTGAAGAAGTTTTGTTTTGTGCTTTAAGTATGGTTGTATTTGAAAGAGTTTTAAGTTGTGAAATTGTTCAAGAAATATGACAAATATTAGAAGAGTCATATGAAACTACAAGTCAAGTAAAAGAAGAGGAGAGAAAGCATGAAGAAATGGTACATACTTGCTTCTTAGATAATGAGGTGCACACTTCTTCAAATATTTGTAATGATGATACACCGAATTGCTTTAAATCTCATAATGAAGAAGATGATGATGATTGTGACGTTAATTTTCCTTATGATGAATTAGTAGAATATTTAAGAATTTTGTTTAAGGAAAGGAAGGACTTTTCTACTAAGCATAAAGAAAATTTGAAATTGCTTGATGCACATGGATTATAAAATGAGGAATCTAGAAAAGAAGTAGAATCAAAGAGTAATAATAAATGTGATGTGCACAAATTAGTAGAATAAATAGGTCCTTAAAAAACAACTAGAATTGGTGAATTTGGATAATGGTGAGGTTAAATTTAGCGAAGAAAATGCCTTACTAAAAAAGGAATTAGAAAGTGTCAAGAACTCATTATCTAATTTCATTAAAGAAAAAGAAAATTTTGAATCAATGTTAGGAGTACAAAAATTTGTAAATGACAGGTATGGACTAGGATATTCTACTAATAGAACTCCATCAAGAAATGTGATTGAGTTTATCAAAAGAAAGAACTTAAAAGATGAAGAAATACTTAGGCCATCCACAGAAAATGTTTCATCTAGGCTATCATCTTCTAGCTATTATAGGAAGAATCATCACATGTTTTTGTATGCATAAAGACCTTTAAATAGGAAGGTTGTTTATATTTCTAAGAAAAAGAATAATTTCTTTATAAATACACAACATTAAAGTGTTGCATATAGGTCACGTGTTGAACAATTTATGACAAATCCTTTATATGCTTCTCATTTTCATATGCATGCTTTTAAGAATGTGTATTCTAGGCCATGGAATGTTTCACATGCATATTATAGGAAAGAAGCTCATCAAGGAAGAAGGTTTAGATCTACAAATGCATACAGAACTTGAGATCTCATTATAATTTTTATGATGCACCTAGAAGTTATGACATATTTAGACCTAGTTATAGATATGAACATGCATATAGATCATATGTACCCTTTTTTTGAACTTATTATGAAAATTTTGGTCATATAGAACATTTTTGTTATGATAGAATTCAACATGTGAATGTTCTGTCATATGTTTGTGATAGGTATGCTATAAACACTCAAGGACCTAAGATAATATGGCACCAACGATCCATTAAATTTGTTTTTTAGGTTTTCAAAGGTGTCTCCAAAAGGAAAAGAGGAAGGAAAATCACCAATAGATACATTTTTAAACTAAGGAAGTAAAGAAATCAAGTGGAAGTTAGTGATATGACACGTAAAAGGGAGGTACCTCATCTATATTATGTTTTCAATTTGGATATTTTTTTTTTTGAATTATGATTGATTTTTTGAATATTTTAGTGTTGTGAATGATGTTTTGAATGAAGCTTGCATATTTGGAAGCTTTGGATGTTGAAATGTCATAAATGTCATACTTAGGTTATTTTAAGGAACGTTTTTTGTACATCATTGTTTGAATAAATGCTCTTAATTGATAATTGATGTTGTTAAGGTAATTTATTATATGTCTTTAAGTCTTGGCATGATTATTTGCATTAGAAATCAAGTTTAAAAATGCATGAATATGACGTTTTAAGTTTCTCGATGCCTTTGAGTATTGTTTATTATTTGAACACTTTTCATTCCTACATGATTAGGAAAATTAAAAATTGTGTAAATATGTCTTGATAAATGTTCTTAGTTTGATGCTTCACGTTTTTTATCATATTGAGTGCTTTTTAATTGTTCAAATATTTTCAAATGACTTCATCTTGCATTAGAAATTGTATAAGGAAGCATATAAAAGTATTTGGACATATTTTTTATGATCATGATTTTTTATAATTGTTTATGATTTTTTGTTCCCTCTCATGTTTGAAAATTTATTGCATTTTTTAAAATTATTAATCTTATTAAGGGAGAGCCCTGATATTTTTATAAAATTGGAAGAGGTTACAATTTTTGAAAATGGATTAATAATTTTAATAATTCCTCCGATGCATTGATTATGAAAATATTTGAAAAGTTCATAATTCATTGAAATTTGTGAAACTAGACATCATGCATTTTATAAGTGATTAAATCCATTAAATTATTTTTTTGAAAAGTTCATGACATGTAGATTTGAGTTTATTCATGTGGGTGTCTTGAGCATGTCATTAAAAAATTTTAATGATTATTTCAGTTAAAAATTTTGAAAATGCATTAAATAAGTTTGAAATTAATGATTTTTGTAAAGTACGAAGAAATTGAAGACATTTTAGTTTTTGAAATGGGTTTTGAAATCGTAAGTGACATTTAATGCTTTTATTGCATTTGTCATCAATATTTGGAATTAGAGCATGATGTTTTGATTTTTGATGTGCTTATAGGTTGATTATTGAGGTTGTTAAATTTGCATCAAGAAATTCAGTCTTTTTAAATTTTGCAATGTGTCGTTTTTGAAAGTAATGGATGTTTTTAAAATTCTTTATGAAAGTGGAAGTTTTCATTTTAAATGATATTGTTAAAATATGGCATTTAAAGTTCATTTGACATGTTTATTCATTTCATGTGTCTACCCCTTATTGTATAAGTTTTCAAACTTTGATATTGCATGAATGTAGAAGAGTTGCATTAAAATTGGATGATGTTTATAGATTTGGTATGTGATATGATTTGCTTCAGGAATCTTATATCTTGTTATAAAAGTTAAAAAAATTTAAAAATAAATGATGAATTTAGGTGAAATCATTGGTTTAAGAAAAGTTTTGAAATCATTGAGTTGATTAAAGTTTGAAATTTGAAATTTTTTGGAATTTGTGAAAAATGTTTCATAGTTTTAATTAAGTTAGGGAGAGTTGGTAAGAAATTGAAAATTTAATGCTTTTGTGACAATTATATGATTTTAAGCAACTTTTGGGGTTGTGTCTCAAATGGTTGGTCGCATTGTTTTAGGTATCATGAGATGGTTTGCATATTTTGCATAGATTTGATTTTCAATGTATTAGTATATTGTCTTGGTTATACCATTTTGTGATATGTGGTGTTATAAAAAAATTAGTATTATATCATATTTGTTTTGTTGTAATTGGTATAAAAAAGTCCTTTTAAAATAATTTATATTGTAATAGCTTTTTGTAAAATTGGTTTTTATTAAGAATGATATCAATTATTGGTATTAAGTCTCATTTTAATAATTAGTACAGACAAATCCAATCCAACAAGTTTGGTATTAAGTGTATATGATTTCTTGGGTATTAATCAACTTTTGTTGACAATTGGTGTCATTTTATGACGATTTGATTATTGAATTTTGGAATGAGATTTGGTTAATGATATCACTTTTTGATTTTTATTATAACTTTGTGCTTTATTAAGGGAGAATGTATTTAAGAGAAAGTTTTTCAAATGGTTTTGAAATTTCTTAAGAAAAAGTTTGTTTGATAAAGAAGAGAAGATGTGTGATTTCTTTTCTATTGAACTTTGCATATTGGTATTAAGTATTATGCCCTTTTTGTATGTCTTTTTTTATGATTAAAAAATTTGGGAAGAAATATGTGAAATATTAGAAAGTGGTAGCAAAAATGATTGCATAAGATGTTTTCACGTGTATGCTTATACTTTACATCTTATATAATTTCTAATATCATATCATTTTATCATCATCAAAAAAGGGATATTTTCGAACCAAGGGTAGTTATTATTGAGCCAAGGGTGGTTCTACCTTTATTTTAATGATGAAAAGGTATCTTTACTAATCTATGTGTTGAGTTTGATGTGTTAAGATAGGTAAAACAAGTCATTAGATTTATAGTAGAGATCTAAAGTGCATGGTAGAGCCTTGAGGATAAAGAATATGTTTGAAGTATATGTTGAAGCATATTAAAGTGGTTGAAAACCAAATTGATGGAAAGAGGAACATTGGAATTGAATTTGAAGTTGAAGATGGAAGATAAAAGATCGAATTTAAGAGTATTTTTTGATGGGTTAAGTGTGTAAGTTTTATTATAATTCTTCTGTTAGACTTATCATAGGGTTGAAAGGGCCCACATTAGGCATATTTCATTTATGGATAGTGATTTGCATATAGGATGCATAATCAAGAGGATTTGTATGTGATTATTATGTTTGAATGTCCTCATGATGGATGAATGCATTATTTGTGTTGCATACAATGTGAGTGAAAATTATTATGATTTTAAAGAATGAAATGTGTTAATTTGTGTGATTTTATGGAAAGACGATGTTGAAAATGATAACTTATTAAGGAAAGTTAGTCAAATGGATGAATATGATTATGTTAAGTTGTATGATTGTAATTATGATAAATTATGTAAAAATGTGTGAAAAAGTTATGAATTGATTTAGGCATTTTGCATGTATTAGAAGATGGTATAAATTGATTAAAATGTGTTCGAATGTTTATAAATGAGTTAGTAATTAATTTTGATTGAATTTAGCTTTGTTAAATGGTGTAAAAACTTGTTTAAATAATGCATAGGTCGACTTATTATACACTGGTCAACTAGTGCAGGAATCAATTGTCTAATGGTTGCGAAAAATGAACAATAATGTCTTGTTTACTGTTTATTAAAAATAAATTATAAATGTTATTATTGAACCAAAGGAGGTTCCAACCTTTGTTTTAATGGTAACAGAGCATCATTATTACTAATGATTTGAGTTTGCATTGTGAAGTCAAAGATAGATTTGTTTCAAGATGACTCCATGTGTAAACTTGAAGTTCGGAGGGCTAAGATGAAGCTAAAGAGAAAAAAACGAGTTATGGTAGCTACAAGACCTTAGTTAGGGTGTCTTGCATACAATTGTAAGTTTCACTAATTGTCCAATTGATCTAGGGGTTTAAGTTTGATCATGCATTGCATATAATTTTTTAAAAGTTTCATGACATAGTCATTGAATCATTTTTATTATTCATATAGTCTAAAATTATTTTTTAAATCTTGTTTGATGTTTTGTTCAATGTTTGGATAGTTAAAAATTGTTTTAGTCATTCATTTGGTTTAAACTCTTTTGTTAGCATGCCTCAAATCTATCCACATTTGAATTATCATCATTAAATTTGATTTTTCAGTACCCAAATAATTTTTTGTTGCTTAAAAATTATTATACACTTTTTTCCTAAGTCTTAAGAGTGTACTAAAATTTTATTTCATTTTTTAGTCACTTAAAACATTGATTAAGCTTTTAAAAGATAGATTACTCAAAGTTGTCTCCAAAAGCTCATTCTTTCCTTATTTGGAATTAATTCAAGTGCAACCCTAATTCATTTAAGAAAAAAATATGTGCAGCCACAAAACAAAACCTAACAGCCTCATAGAACACTCAAGACTCTCAAATCTTGTTTTCTTGCTCTGAAAAACAAAATTGATAGATAGACTTTTCCAATCTCTCCAAGCTATCTCTCTCTGCACTGTTCCAGTTTTCCATTATCCCTATCATATTAAATCTATTTGATAAATTGAGAAATTTGTGTTTTCTGTTAGATTAGGTGTGTATGATTGTGATTGATCATAGTTTCAAATTTTTTGAGTTATTATATTGATTGATTAGAACATAAACTCGCGAATATATCAAATATGTTTCTATTTGTTTGATCTATATTAGATATTGATTCTTGACACTTAAATCTGTTTTAAAAATTCTAATTTTGTGACTTTATATTTTCTTATATTTTATAGAGGTTGGTTGATTTTTTTTCAATTTTTGAAAGATTATATCATAGGTTTTAAGTCTGTTTACTTCAAAAGTGTCGAATCAATCTAGATTTTTCTGTGTTAATTTTCAACATTTTTCTGGACAACTTAAGCAGTTTCTAAAATCCTTGAAAAATTATTTTCTGCTTCCTTATTTGTCCTATAGTTAACTAATTTTTTGTTTCAAATGGATTAAAGTCTATCTGAGTTGGTTTAAAAATCTTTTTCAGATACACCTAAATTGGTACTATTTTCTGTTCTTGTGTTAATTGCATATTTTGATTATACAAATCCATTCTGGATGTGCAAGCTTGTGGTGTTTGGTTTGTTTATGATCTTAGGATTATCTAGGTATTTTTATTTTTATTTTTTAGCACTTATATCTTCTATTTAGGATTTATATTTGCAAACTGGTCAAATCTGTCTGGAATTCGTTCATTTGTTTTCATACACATATTTGAGCATCCAAATCAAATTTATTTGCTTCCAAATTGTGGCTTTCTATTTTTTTAGTTTCAAAAGTGTTATTAAATATTTAACTGATTTTTTATAGGCTTATTTGACTGTTTGGAATTATTATTGTTCGATTCATTAAATCCGTCCAAATTTGGATTAAGTGAATATCAGGTTGTGCTTCATTATTATACAATTTCTTATGTGTGAATTGAATCAGGCATATTAAGTTTGTTATAATTTTCATCTGTGTCATTGATCATTCATTTCATTAGTGAAAGCTTTGGAGCACTTAGATTGATTGTGCTTTAAGTGAAATACATTCATAAGTGTCCTTATCACTTGAAAGGGGTATTTGCATTGTTAGATTGCTTAAGGCTGTCAAGGCTTATCTTTTCCATATAAAGAGTCTGAAGGCTCCTCTTTGCCTTAAAAGATTGGGTTGTAAAGGCTCCTCTTTATATTAAAAGATTGGGTAAAGGCTCTTCTTTGTCTAGAAAAAGATTATCTTGTAAAGGCTCCCCTTGTCCTAGAAAAACATTATCTTGTAAAGGTTACTCTTTTCCTAGAAAAAGATTATAATTGTTTTTCTTTTAATTAATTAAGAATAATATCCAACAAGTAATTGGAGAGGAGACGTAGCCTATCTTTGCGGTAGGTGAACTTCTTTAACAAATCATGTGTCTTGCCTTCTCTTCTCTCTCTTTACTTATTACTTGTTATGCATTCTTAGTTTTAGCATTCACCCTTACATATCTCATTAAATAAAATTGGTTGGGTGTTAAGTCTTAGTTCCGCAATAAAGTTTTTTTTTTATACTCAATTCACCTCCCCTCTTGAATGCCTTTAGGGCTTACAATTATAGAAAGATTATAAAATGATTTTAAGGCTTTGGGAAGGCTATAAATATAGGTGTTTTGTATGGTTTTCAATCCAAGAAGCATTGAAAACTTTCATATAAAAATTTGAGCTATTGTGAGTTTATGGTGGAGTTTTATGTAAAAGTTTTGTATGAGTGATAAAATTTATGAGGTTTGTGTGCATATAATTCATAAGTATATTGTGAGCCCTTATACACCTTAGTGAGTCAAGAATGACAAAGTTTGAAAGGTGTTTTCATGTGAAAAGTGAATTTGAGAAAGTATGTTTATAAGAAGTGAGTTTTGTGAAGAGGAAAATATTAAGTGAATTTTTGTAAGAGAGTTATCTTTAATCCATAAAAGGATAGTATTATGAGGTTATCCTTAAGACTTAGAAAAAAGAGTGTAAGAGATAGGTTGTTCCTTAGCTTTAGAAAAGGAAAAGTGAAAGTTTATTCTTGAGCCTTGAAAAAGGATTTTTGTACTAACATTTTATTTTAATAGTGAAATTTTCAATAAGATCTGTTGAAAACTAGAGATAGAAGAAAGTGGAGTTCTCCTAATCAATATAAATCATTAGTATTATTCTTCCCTTACTCGTTTACATTTTAAGCATTTATTTACAAGTTGTTTAAATTATTATACTACTTGTTTATTTGTTTAATTTGGTGAATTAAGAATTAGGTTATAATATTTTTTAGCTTTCATATAGTTTAATAAATTGGTGAACCTAGGTTGAAAAATTTAGAAAAATTTTTAAAGTGCCTAATTCACCTCCCCCTTCTTAAGTGTCAAACTAGGACTAACATTAGGGAAGCATAAAAATAAATCATATACAATGCAAATCATTTTTATCCCTCTTAATCTAATATCACACAATTTTTCCTCCTTTTTGAAATCATCAAAAAGTTTTTTGTTAACTTTTAAAAAAAGTTATTTATAATACAACTCAGGCTTTCTCAATACCACTTATGTTATATTAATATCATTTATCCTTTGTCAACGTCACTTATAAACTTGCTCCCAAAAGCAACAATACTATCACATTGATATTCAAAACACAATATCCTTAAATCTTGAACTTATTACTTCAATATCACTAAAACTTATGCATCTCCTAAATTTATGCTTCATAATAAGATATAAAAAATTAAAAATCAAACTCCTCTTTAAAAAAATCACATCATTATAACTGAAAACTAAATCTCAAACCTTAAAAGACTTGAGTTTAAAATTCAAAAGCTCAAGCTACCTATTAATTTATGCATCATAACAAGTTATAAGTAACTTAAAATTCAATCTCTTCGTAAAAAGAACAAGCTTAAAAGCAATAATATCACATTATACTCACTTCCTTTTTACCAATATTAAAAAATATAAATGTGAAAATATATAAGAATCTAATTCAAATTCAAATGTTATGAAAGGATCTATCATATAACATCAAATAAATAAGATACCATCAAAAACTAAAGAATTTAATAAGGAGTAATTCAACATTATAAAATGTATCAAATATCCCATACACAAAAATAGATACTGATAGGGGTCAAATTGATATGATTTTTATGATTAATTTGATGAATTATGACCCCTATATCAGTGTTTAAATGTTTAATTGATGCCCCATAATGTTTGATTTGCATATT
>JAOXYD010000008.1:22042405-22059684 GCA_028565735.1 Pinacopodium congolense | reverse complement strand
CGATAGATTTGTACCAGGAGGACCCGATTCTCAACACCATCCTTAACTATGATGATCGTTTTCGAAAGCTTTAAGAGTTAAGATGTAAGAAATTTTTGCATATGAGTATCAATTTGTTTTGGGCTAATAACACAACCTGTATATGGTAAATAAAATGCATCTTTATATATCAAATAAATTCTAAAATCCTAGGTGCTTATTTATGAATGCATGAAATACATCTTGATAGATTGAAAACATTGAGGACTTAACCTTAATCAAATCAAATGCAATTGATGATTTTATAAGCTCATTTATACATCTAATTACATGAATATACATTCAATTTAATAAAACATAACATAATTTCACCCAACATTAAAAAATTTTCAATTTTTATATTCCTAAAATTGAGGAAAATTCAAAATCTACCAAATCAAATGTAATTGATGATTATATAAGCTCATTTATACATTTAATTACATGAATATACATTTAATTTAAGAAAACATAACACAATTTCACCTAAAATTGAAAATATCCCAATTTCTATATTCTTAAAACGGAAAAACTATACGATCACCTTTATTGGCCCTCTTCATGGCCCCTACGCCTTTATTGGCCCTCTTTATGGCCCCTACAACTTACCTATACAATTCATACAACCTCTATAGACAGGATCCATACAATACTACAATACAGTTCATACAACGACATAGATGAACTTTAAATTATATACAATATGTAGTTTTTAAATACATCATGGTATAAACTATGTTGTAATGTTATATGGACTCTGTCTGTAGAGGTTGCATAAATTGTATAGACAGGTTGTATGGAGCCATGAGGGGGGCCAATTAAAGGGGTTGTGTAGTCGGACCCCTCTTAGAATTGAGAAAATTTCAAATTTTACCAAATCAAATGTAACTGATGATTATATTAGTTAATTCATACATCCAGTTACATGAATATACGTTCAATTTGATTAAACGTAATACAGTTTCACCTAAAATTGAAGATTTTCCAATTTTTATATTCCTAAAATTGGGAAAAATTCAAATTCTACTAAAATAAATGCAATAGATAATTATAATAACTCATTCATACATCTAATTAGTATTTTTGTAATCTAATTATGAAATCCTAATTTTACCTAATTTTGAATTTGATTCAATTTGTATGTATTCATACCAAATTTAACTTCTATAATATTTAGAATTGATAAATTAAATACTAATTAATAATTAATTGAATAAAAATTTAATGAAATTAAAAGATCTCAATTCTTATAATTAAGGGCATGTTCTATTGGGTTTTTGGTTTCTTTTTTTAAATATAAAAACAAAAACAAACATATAAACCATCAAAAACAACATACTAATGCAGTATAAAAATCGAAAAATATTACAGAGTCTGAAAAAAACACACAAAAACCACAACTAAAAACAAAAATCACAAGTTAAATCAAACGAACCCAAAGAAATTTAGCAGTTTTAACTTAAAATTTTCAAATTGGTTAATAGAAATTGATGTAGATGTTAGAAACATGCAAAGGCTTGGTACATCTTGTCAAAATCTAACTTGAAAATTTTCAAAAAATAATTTCAAAATCAAGTATATAAAATTTGATATTTTTGTAATTATTTAATATTTTATGAAGTATTTTTAAGTTATTGGAGTTAAATAGAAATAATGGGTGAATGATTAAACTCAAATGGATGAATTTTTTTTATTAAAAAGATGGATTTGTAGGATAGAGGTTTACGTTGGGCGAGAGAAGAAGGAACAAAGAAGAAAAAAATGAAGGAAAAAGACCGTCTATCACAACTTAAAGCGAACATCGGTCGACCCGTTACTCATGGATTGGTTGATTGATGTATAGGAATTTTTGGGGAAAAAAAAATCGATTCCCAAACTTTCAAAGAATTATATACCAACCCTGACTTTGGATTGGTATTTCGAAACCGTTAAAACTTACCGATATGGACTAAAATTCTGACCTAGTATAGTTTTGACCCGATCTTATACCGATTTCAAGATGGTATGATAAGGACCGACGGTACCCGTATTTAAATCCATGATATCTACACAAACTAGGCAAGCTTTACAGTAGAGTAGTAGATACCAGCATACCCTATAGCAATATTCCTCCTAAGCTTCTGTTTAGATTCCAGAGTCCAACCCGTACTTTGATCATTTTGTCTATATAAGCATCTCAAGTTCTTACATAAGCTGAACGATTAAGATATTTAACTCTACTGCAGTTGACTTGTTTTAGAGTACGATTCTTCCAGCTTGATAGAATTATGAGCTTAAGATCTCATAAGAATTAGAGAACGGTAATGCCTCAATCATGAAACAGTAACCAATTTTGCAACATATAAGATACTGCTGCATTCTCATCCCAATCTCCAAGCCTGAACAAATTCCATCTTCTTTCTTCTTTTACTTACAATGTTGATACGTTAGGATTCACTATCAAGTCGAGGAGTATCAAATACATTGTATACAACATATTTAATTGAATCATCGAAGAATCACGTTCGAAACTGGTCAACAAGTTTTATCAAACTATATGTCTCCGAATCTGGCTTAGCACCCTCTAAGATCATCCTTCTCAAAAGATGTGGATTATAAATTTTGGCCTTCACATAACCCTTAAATAAAGTATTATACACAAAAGTATACCTGGTATACTTAGCTCTCCTAAGTTCTTCAAAGTACTTCTCAGCATTAACTACATCGCCCTTTTGTGCAAAACCTTCAACAATTGAAAGAGTGGTATCCAGCCATGGGATTGAATTACTCACTCTTTTGCTTGTTGTCAAGTTTGCACCTTTATCTAAGGTTTTCAATGCTTCGTCCACCAGCTCAGCTTTTAAACATCCTAAAGCAAGATTCCTGTAAGTGATTCCATTTGGTTTGCAACCATGGCTCTCCATTTCCCTAAAGGTTCTAGTTGCATTTTTTATATGCCCATGATTGCAGTAAACGGATAACATGGAATTAAAGTGTTCTGTTGATTTTAGGCTTTTTGTTGACTTCATCTCTATCCAGAGCTCTTCAGCTCGACTAATTTGCCCCATTCTGCCAAATGCTTCAATTGCATGCAGGTAACTTTTATGCCGAATATGAGGGAGCTCTTGCACAATCCCCCAAGTTACTTCTAGCTTCTTCCTCTTTCCCAGATATCCATACAACATGATCAGAATATCTAATGTTGACCAGTTATCTCCTGTGCGGGACTTTTCCACAGCGTCAACATACTCTTCAGCAACAGTATACAATCTTGCCACTACATGTGCAGTAGCTAATATGCAGAAAGATATTTCATTAGGCTCAACTTTCAATTGCTTCATTTTGCTGAGTACTTCCATCAACCTATCAATGTTATGTTCGTTTGTTTCAATTTTCATCAGGATGTTGTATGTAGAGACATGAGGCATCACCTTATCAGCCTTCATTTGAGCAAGAATCTTTGGGATCATTTTCCTGCTACTAGGGATTGAATGGAGTATTATGAGGCGATTGAAAATCAAATATGATATGGGATGACCAAGTTCCCTCATTTTCTTCATATAGTCGAATGAAAGCCTTATAGCACCTTTCTCCAGGCATGCAATTACAAGATTGTTATAAAGCAAGTCATTCTGGAACTCATGAGGGACTCGTCTGAAAAGCTTTTCCCCATGTGATATCCCATGAACTTTTGTAGTAAATTCCAGAAGGTAAGAGTAGTCAAGTTCCTTTGGTCTGTAAGGTCTTTCCCTGATCACCCATTCCATTACCTGAAAAAAGATAAAATCTGCACTTCTAAGCATGGCTGTGCTTGAGATTGCTGAAAAAAAAAAAACCGATAGAATGCGTAACATTATCAAGAATAATTGCTTTTCTAAACAAACTAATGAAGACTACATCAATAATCAAAGTACCTGTGAACAAACCAAATATACAAACTAGAAACATTGAACATTCGATTTGTAAAAGAAGTGGTAACAAAAATACAGTCTCACCAGGCTTCACCTTTTACTCATGAAAGAAGATACCAAACAATAAAAATATAGGCTCTTCACCACATACCGCACCAAACATATGGTAAATAACTGATCTATACATGGAAGATGAGTTAGTATTTATGATTAACAATACAAGGACCTAACATTCTCATACGAAGTTGCTTTATCTTATCCTATTCACTCACCTAGGCGTCCTAGTCATACATCTCCATCAGTCAACATTTTAAAGGAACAATATCCACTAGAACATTGTACCACAAATTGTTAAAATTGAAACTGGAAAACTAACTACATTATAAGGAGGCTAACCTCAAGAGCACATTTGTTCAAATTAAGCTTCCTCAACCTGTTAATGGTATGGAAAATGTCACCTTGATGAATGGGATGCCCCTCACCCATCCAGCTTTGAAAGGCAGATCCAACTGGTTCACATCTAGGAAGCTTCTCAATTATTGAAGACAAACACTTGAGTCCTTGTTCTTTTGGATGGAGAAATTTGTTGACAAACTTATCGCTTGTCATGGTACAAAGAAACCTGCGGATAAAAGGCAATGGAAAGATAGTGAGTGAGATAACTGAAACCTTCAAATCAATTGCTTGATAGAACCTGGGTTGCAAAGGCCTTAGTTCACGCCTTTTTTTTTTAATCTATCTAAATGTATCTAAATATAGAGCAGAGTCTATCCACTAGGATTTGGCACATGGAAAATCTTCGTAAATGAAAGTGCAACATGTAAATCAAAGAGAATTTGTGGGTGATTTCAACACCATAGGTGCATATTTACAAATAAATCATCCTGCTACTTAATTGGACAGTATCAAACTAAAAAGGAGTCATTTTAAAATAATTAGCCAAATGATCTTCCAAATAAAAAGCCCAAAGGGTCTATTGAAGCAATAATACAAAACCTTCCACAAATGTCACATTAAAGTTTTGAGGACCCGTAATCATGCAGTAATGGATGAAGGTCTAAGAACAAAGATAAAAGGAAAATCATAAAATTAATAGGTGAACCTTCTCTTTTGCAGATGAAGTTCAGTTTGAACAGCACCACTGATAAAGCCACAACCTCCATTTCTTCTGCTGTTAATATACACACTTCTAAATAAGAATATACTCAGAAGTTTCTGACGGATACCAACAAGATTTATACAACTATAAAATCTCAGACCAAGTAAAGTATATATCTGAATTAAATCCTGCAACATTCAAATTAGCAGAATTTAAGATATGCAATTATGAAATCTGAAAAAAAAAAAAAACAGTAAAGTCGATCTCTCGGAAGACAACAGGATGTAACACAGGTAGAGAAGATATGAACGTAAGTATAAATTTAAAATTAGGGGTGCTAGAATTCAGGAAAAAAGTAGATAAGAAGAAAATAATAGATCTAAGGTTAGTAAGCAGAACTAGGAATCACCTTTGAGCACTTTCCAAAAAATCACTGCTATAGAGTTTTAGAAATCAAACCCAAGTCTAACACTCATCCTGAGAAGAAAGTATAACACTTACAATTAAAAACACAATTTATCAAAAACAATCACTCTCTACTTCCCTCTCATAGACAGCAATGTTTAACTTATTATAAAATTCAGCCAACTTAATCCCAACATAAAGAGTCTTTGAATCCTACCGTAAAAAGTCAAAAATAATACTATAAGCAAAATTACAAGCCTTAAAAGCATATGAATTCACAAACTAAAATATTAGGTGCAAGAGGGCAAGGTTCTAAATTACAGACTACAGATTACACTATGACTTCCAAGTTATTGCAACAATTACAGTTAATGCAGCCATAATCTCAGCCACTGGGAAAAAGCAATCATGGATGAGACTGTGACCCACAATGCTGCAACTGCAACTATGGATGCAGACTTTAAATTAAAATCAAATAAGAGGGCATCAAAAGCTATGCTCCAACATGCCAAAGGTGACATATCTTATCCTTATCAACCTATCTACCTGGTTTCAAATAGTGATAGATGCTTGGGGTTAGGGATTTGTAAATACTACGCTTTTTTGACATATCAAAAGCAAAAGAGAGTCCATATTTTTTTAATTAGTCATTAACCATAACTTACAAGATGAACTGGCAACAATAAGCTTACACTGGAGAGCTAACAACTTCAGCTCCTCTAAGTACAGTTGGCCCAAAAGTATTGCGTCCTAGCCTATACTTCTTGTACATAAGAGCCACCAATTCAGCCTACAAGAAAATTTTAACGCACCAAGAAAACAGAACACTAAAATTAAAAACGAAAAATGATATCGGGGCTGATGCGAATTCTGGAGAAGCTCTTGATTAATACCAATTTTACCTGTAGTTTTGCCTCCTTTGTACGGGCGTGTGCGTTCAAAATCTCTACTATACATCCAACACTGTCCAGTACCAGTTTACACCATGCACGCTGTGGAAAAAAAAAATCAATAAAATGAAACGTGGAGAATTGAATAGCATTAGCATTGCAGAGAGAGAGAGAGAGAGCTAGGAAATGCGTTCACTTACCAAACGTGCCTCCAAATGAAATTGTTGGAATGAATTCACAAGCACAGCATTCATTTTGTCCTCTTCCTGTTTAAATTACAAAGACGCAGTAAAGTCTTACTACAAGCAACTGATATTGAACGAAATGGGCATGTTTCAAAATAAAATCAGTAGCTGGTCTGTTGTTGACGTCATCTTCCCGGCTCTTCTGCTTCTTCGAAAAGGTTGGGAGCATACATAGAAGCCTGTTTGAGATTCGTTGCAGGAAGTTAGGGCTTTGCAACAGGACAGAGCCAGCATTAGTAAAACCTGTTAGTCTAAAATATTTTTGTGGGTAGGTTTTTGGCAGCCGATAAAATGCAGGAAAGTGGATTTGCTTTGGGCTAGATGCGACCCAACTGCCACGCCTCTTGGTTGTAGATCACGACTCAGGTCCACTCTTTCATTTGGCTGGCGCAATTAATGTCAAATGTTATAGTGACAATTTTATAATATAGAATATTATGAATTTATAATGTGGAATGATTATTATTTAATACTCTAAATTAAGTTATTTATAAAACTAAAATTTTTAATATATTTTTATCGTTTCAAGTTACTAACACATTATTATTACAAAATAAATTGCATTTAAAATACTTTTCATTATAAAATATATTATTGCTTTAAATTAAGTTATTTATAGAAAAAATTTAATATATTTTTATCATTGATTACTATTACAAAATAAATTGCATTTAAAATACTTTTCATTATAAAATATATTACATTTTTTACATTTATCATATTCACAACATTCTATATTTACCATATTACATTTTTACTAAAATTCTAAATGTTAACTATCGTAAACTATTTATTCTTGATAATTAATTCAAATATAGCCATCTCAAGTAGTAAAAATATTTTCAAATTAGTTTTTTATTTTTAAAAAAAATCTTTAATACTAGTCTTTATTTATAATAGAAGGATTTCCAATCATTAAATTAATTTTTAATTATTAGTCCTTGGATAATACATGAAAAAGGGATGAATTATGCATATTTATTTTTACCCTATTTATAAACTAACGAACGAGTTATTTATTTTAATGAAAGATTATGATAAATCTATATAAAACAAATTCATAACAAGCATAATAATAATAAAATAGAGTATAAAAAGGAAGAAAAAACTAGTTTATAATAATGTAGTCAAGTAACCCTTGACCTATATCTACTTCTCAGACTCCACTTAAAACTTCATTAGCTTTTTATTTCAATAGGTGAAAGGAAATCCTTCATACATCTTCTTTCATTATGGATAAGGAGGAACACTTATAAATATCTTGATCATATATGAAGAAGAACATTTTACAAATCATATCAAAGGTCAAAATAAACCATCATAAAGTATACTTTAATCAATTTTCCAATTGCAATAATTTTGCAACCACTCAACTCAAAAACTCTCTTTTTTTACTGACACTAATGAATAAAGCTTCAATATATATTATGTCATTGCACTCATTAGTCTTTCAAGGATCTTAAAAACTCTATAATGTGTCAAAGATCTCTTTTGTAACTCTTATGTGATCTATTTATGTTAGAAATCGACTTAAATATTCATTAGAGATACAAAACAGTCATCGTAAATTGATTACCTACATTTAGCTAGTTGGATATTCATAAGTTGGATCAACTAGCTGGTCCCCTAATTGGACTTAAAGTTATCCTTTTATAATTTATGAAACACATCATCGACTAGTTAGTTAACAATTAGTTAGTCCATCGACAAGTAAATTACATAATGTATATTTTTGTAACTATTTGCCACTTTGTCTAACTATTTGATTCAAACCCTTAGGATATTCAACTCCCTAGAGACATCAAGTTGAAAACTTCAATTTCCAAGTCCTTTAAAAAATAAAAATATGCCCCTTGGATTAAAACTTGATTGAAAAGTCATCAAAAATTTCCTCAAAAGTTTGTTTGAAGATCCACAAGTTTTTCTTTAAAGATCAAAACAAATTTTCTATGATTATGAAAGGATTTATGTATTATTCCTTATTTGCAAATGAATTTTCAATTATTGCCTTGATTCATTAAAATAATCAAAATGAAGTTACAAAAAGAACTAGAATGATTTGATTAAATCTTGATATGCTTGCCTCCTTATTATTAGTTCTTCATTTAAATTACTTTAATATTAAGTTGCATATATTCTTCACTTTTCTTATTTTTCCACCCTTTAATTACATAATTTA
The DNA here is from genome assembly GCA_028565735.1 of Pinacopodium congolense. Lineage (NCBI taxonomy): Eukaryota > Viridiplantae > Streptophyta > Magnoliopsida > Malpighiales > Erythroxylaceae > Pinacopodium > Pinacopodium congolense. The sequence goes on along the minus strand of JAOXYD010000008.1, from coordinate 22,050,958 downwards.
TTCAATTGGCTCCTTTAAACACTTTGGCTTTCTATTAAACTTCATCTTTCACATATTTCCTAATTTCACTATAATAGAGCTACTAATATCATTAAAAGCAAATTCACTAATAGTAATATGTTTTATTATCATAAAAAAATATGGCTAGGATTTTAGTTGGTTTAATAATATCTCCTTTTTTTATGATGAGAAAATATTTGGTGATATTGGAGAAAAGAAATAGCATTGAGTAAATTCACCATATAATAAAGTAATATACAATACATGTTCGCCCAAATTCATGCATCATGAATGATCAAGTTTTAATATTACCATTCCCTCCCCCTTTTTGTTAACATTAAAAAGGATATATGATATATAAACATATAAACATAAAAAGGGAAAAGTAAACAACTTCCCTCTTCCCATTTTCAAATCTCTATCTTATGGATTAAGAGTACATGAAAAGTTTTTATCAAGTAAATGAACAATTTTTAAAACAGGTCATGTACCAATTTAATATTAATATACATTTCATTTACTAAGTACATGGAACAATGCTTTCTCCCTTTAAATATATATACCAAATTAATTTTCTCTAAATTTATCAATGTGAAGCAAATGATTACCTCCTTTTATATGCCACCAATGGTTATCTTCTTTCATCACTTGGTTTAACAATTGTTTTCTTGATATCAATTTTCTTACTTAGCTCATGTGTGAGCTCTTAGTGAGTTTCCTTTTAAAATCAATTGTTTGAGATATCATTCTTGTTACTTATTTGATATCAATGGAGGCAATAAAAATTATTGGTATTAATTTTGTGCCACTTAATATTAACCTATGAACCAAAGAAATCAATATATTCTAGATACCTATATAAAAAGTAGGTCCTTGAGGGGGTTTGTTCTTAAACTTATTATAACCCATATAATGTTAGGTTAACTTAAGAAGCATTATTTTAAAGAGTAATTTCTAGGAACATGTTTATAATCACCACAAAAGTGACGTCTCATATAAGATGTTTTGAAAGTATATGAATCATGTATGTGACATATACAAATTTGACACATATGCATTTGTAGTTATTCTTTAGATATAATGGTAGTTAGGAGCTCCACTTTGGATATATAAGGGATAAGGCGCTCTTCTTATGTGATAATAAGGTGCAACTAGTAGTTTAGCATGTAATATGATCTTTTGGTATAAATATGACCTATGATAAAGAAGCCCATATGAATAATAAAAATGTTACATGCTCTTTTGTTGTGGTTTTGCATGAAAATTATGCATAATTTTCCTTATATGTCAAGTCCTCTAGGTTTAAAATGTGAACCATACATGAATGCATGGAAATTTTCTTTTGTTTAGAACCTAGAAGATGATGCATGAGCATTAAAATTTTCATGTTTAAAATTGGATTCTATATGGTCATGTAATGATTTAGTTATAAGGTCATCATTTAAAATCTTTTCCTTCAAAAAATTGGCTTAATATGGGATGATACACTTTTATAAGTGAAACCAATTTCACACCTATAATTAGATCTATTTTAGGCTTTAAGGATCCTATCCAATTTTTCACTATATGTAGTGAATATAGGCAAGGACTCTTTAAGATTGTTGTTCTCATTTTTTAATGCCTTATTTTTATTTAATAAATCATGCTCATTATCATTGCTAACAACCATACTTTTAGAATTTACCATGTTATGTATGTCACATTTCAATTTCTTATTCTCATTCATACACGTATCTAAGAGTTTTGAAGTCTCTTTATGCTTAGAATATAATTTCTTCCTTTTCAGCTTGTTGAATTAGTGAAGGTTTCAATCTTTATTTTGATAATAACAAAATATGATTATTACTAATGATTTACTTTATGATGAAAGGTTTGAAAGATAAGTTCATTAGAGGATTATTTAATTAGGGTTTAACATTAAAAGATTTTATTCGAAGAACAAAAATGGGTGCAGTTAAATCAAGTAATTTAGGACCTTGAAGAACTTCATTTAAATAGCTTGAATATGATTGTAAGTTTTGTTTGAAAGTTCAATAGCTTCAGCGGCTTAAATTTACATTTGCATTGTAAAATTTTTTAAATGTACATAAAGTTTTATTGATAAAGACATTTTGGGTTTTTGACTTCAATTGAAAAGTTTTTATTATTAAAATCAATTCTAGGAACTTTTAGAACTAGGTGGAGTCGAGTTTTAGTGAAAAGAATGTTTTTGGAGTTTTGAAAGTTTTAAAAAAACTTGAAAAAGTGCATGAATTATTATAAACTAAGACACATTTTATTTTTTACCTCAACTAAAAGATCTTGGTCTTTAAAATTACTTCGGCAAAGTTTTAAAACTTATGTCAATTAATTTAGAAGTGAAATGAATAATTTTGAAGCGTTTAAATTTGGTGTAATCAATCTCTAATCTATAGAATCTATTCTGCAAAATGAATGGTAGATTATTCTCTCATATGTGGATGACCAATGCAATTTTAAAGTAGACTTGTTGGTTAGCTACAGTTAAAATGAGTGGTTGATCAGTCACAACTAAAAACTCATAAAGACTGTTTAAATCTTTTATCTAATAGCATTTTTTAATATGTTAGCGAAGAAACACATATAATGGTTTTTTGAGGTTGAAAACATTATAAATATGTGCCCTAAGATTGGTTGAAGAATCTTTATGAATTTTTAATGTTGTTTTGAACATTAAAGAGATCAAAGAAGCTTTCACCGTAGTTGTTAAGCTTTTCAAGCTTAATTGGTGTTTTTGAGCAAATGTTTTTATTTTTTGTTTCTCAGTTTACAATATTTGATTTATGATTTCTTTATAAGCTTTCAAGAAGGTTTTCATTTATAAATTTCATCTTAATAAGCTTTTAAGCCTTTTGGCTATTAGATTTTCATGTAAGACAGTATCTGTGGTGTAATTCATTTGTTAAAGGGGCTTTTTTGATTATTTGGATTAAATTGAAAGGGTCTTCTTCATCTTTAAGAAAGAATTATATAAGGTTACTATTCACCTTCACTAAAAAAAGAATATAATTTTTTAAGGATTGCTCTTCACCCAAGGAAGAAGTTGTATAATTGTTGACTGATTAATGAAATTTTCAATTGTATTATTAGAGAGTGAATACAAGTAGTAAAGGGTAATTCTAAACCATTATAAATAATTTATGCTACCTCTCTTTATAACTCTCTATTGCAATTATTTGGATATTGTCATTATATTCATCTTTTGTTCATTTTCCCTATTTATATCATCATTATTTAGGTTAAACTGTGGTTAGGAATTATATACATCACAAAATTAGTTTAGGTGCTTAAATTTCATTTTAAGCACCTAATTGACCCCCATCTTAGATTCTACTAAAGCTAACAATTGATATCAAAGTTAGGATCACTTTAAATATAGAATTTCTAATGAAATTATTGACTAAAAGATCACAATGACATATTTGATAGGTTCATTTAATCATAAGGGGCAAATATAAGAAAATTTAAGAAATATTTGAAAAAGAAGGCTTATCAAGGAAGAGCGATTAAGGTAAATTTGAATCTAGAAGAAAATCATCGAATAACATTTTCTTTGAATGTAGGAAATCAAGACAGCCAAGTCCCAATGCTCATTTCTCAAGAATAATGAAAAGAATGAGAAGAATAATAAGAACGAGAAGAGGGAGAACAACAAGAAGAAGAAGACAATTAAAGTTACAACATAAGATGCCTCCAGTGATTAGGAAAGCATAATTTCCAAAGAGGAGGTAGTACATATATGTTTCATGGCCTTAAAGGATTAGGTACCCTCTTATTCCTTTTCTTACGATGATGATGATAATAATGAGGATGAGTTAACATATGATAAGTTAGTATGATGCCTAGAAACAATAAGCTTGAAAAGGGAGAAGATATCTTCCAAGTGCAAGGAAATTTTCAAAATATTGAATGAAAATATGATAGAAAATGCTAGGTTGAAAAATTATAGGCATGACATGGTAGAAGGTAAGAGTACAACCATTGTTCAAAATAATGTTGAGGATAAATTAATACATGAAAATAAGTCTTGAGAAAGGAGGTAGATACCCTTAAAAAATCTCTAGAAAATTTACAAAGACAATGAAAAATTGGAATACATGCTTAGAGCCCAAAAGGCTTTTGATGATAGGTATGACATAGGAGTTAATCAAGGGAGTATTTCTATTAATGCTAAAATCACATTAGTAAAGTGTAAGAATTTAGATAATGAACATGTTCCTAGGCTCTTATTTGAAAATGTAGCATCATTTTTTCATATCTCAACTTAGGAGAAACCATCATGCTTTTGTATATGCATCAAGACATAAATCTAGGAAGGAAGTGTATACAATAAAAAATATCTATATTTTTTATAAATGCACAACCCCAATATGATGCATTTAGGCCTCATGTGAATATAACCCAATAGTTCATACACATAATATGCATATGCATGAATTTAGAAACATGTTTCACTCATATCTTATGTCCCATTTTCATCAAAGAAGAACATATAGTGACAGGAAACTTGGAAATGCATATAGGAATAAAAATGTAGGAACCCATTTTCATTCATATGATGCTCCTATGGTTTGTTATTTTTGTTAAAGATTTGGGCATATTGAAACAAAATTTATGACAAACAAAGTTGATTTCATAAATCATTAAGAGGTTTAAATGGTAGGAAGGTATTTAACCCTCAAAGACCCAAATTAGTGTGGGTACTTAAAGTAAAATGAATCGTCTGCTTTATAGGAACTAAAAAGGAGAAAAAGGTCTGAAGATAGTGAATGCTTAAGGCATATGATGGGTGATGCATCCTAATTCATCTCTCTTAAGGGTAAAGATGGAGTTTGTGTAACTTTTGGATATAATGTCAAGGGTAAGATAATTGGTATTAGAAAGGTTGATAAAAAAATCACACTATCATTGAAAATGTGCTTTTAGTTAATGGTTCAAAGCATAATTTATTGAGTATGAGGCAACTTAGTAATAAATATTTTAAAGTGACCTTTCAAGGAAAAACATGCATTATTTATATGTTAATAAGTAATACCATTGCATTTTTTAGTAAAAGAGAAGGAAATATTTATCCTATTGATCTTAATGCTCTTTCTAACCATGACGTGAAATGTTTTGTTTCAATGAGTGAAGATGATTGGATGAGATTAAGACATTCAAGTATGGAGCTTATATCCAACCTAAACAACAAGTAACTTGTGATTGGTTTACTAAAGGTGAAGTTTGAAAAGGAAAAGGTATCTGGAGCTTTCCAAATGAGGAAGCAAACTAATAGTTCCTTCAAGAACAAGAAAATGGTGAAATTTACTAAACCTTAAAATTTTTTATATATGGATTTATTTGGATCCATTAGGGTTGTTAGTTTAGGTGGAAAATCATATTATTTTGTTATTATAGATGGTTTTATTAGGCTTATATAGGTTTTATTTCTTATAAGCAAAGATAATTACTTTAGATATTCTGTAAAATTTGTAAAAAGAGTTCAAAATGAAATTTTTGTTCCTAATTACACCTAAAGGGGGAGGGGGAAGAGTTAGGTTCCCTAAAAAGTTTCTAATTTAATGATTCCTAATTGCACAAACCCTCTAAACAATTGTATTGAAGTTTAATAAAAAATTGAATAAGCAATATAAAAAATGTAATGAACAATATAAACAACTTATAATAATGTAAAGTTTTAAGTAAAAAGGTAAAGGTAAGAATTCACAAACCAATTTTTATAGTGTTTTATTGTCAACCTTTATACCTACATCCACTCCCCAACTTCTCATTAGGTATTTCACTATCTTAAACATTACAAATACAACTTGGCGATCCCTTTTTTAATACTTAAGTAACTTTCACAAATTCATAAATCAAAAGCTCATAACCCCTCAAAATAAACTTGAAAAGTGACTTAACTCACAAGGTATTTGAGAAGGGCTCACTAATTATAATAATGTATGCACAACACTAAATCATAACAACTAAACCAAAACTCTATCAAACTTCATAAAAACACTCTCAAATGCTTCAATTCATATTTAAATGCATTTCACACTTCTTGGATGCATTACGCACTCCCCAATACACCTATATACAGTGAAGAATTGACCTACTAGTCATTTATGACCATTGTGTAACATTAAAATGTATTTAATCCATTTTTCGATTAATTTTTTCCCGTTGGTGTGTGAATCTCACTAACATTAGTCAACTAGTACCTTGCATCATTCTACCTATGACTGATTGACTGATACAACACTCGTCGACTAGTCAGTTAGGAAATAGCTCGTTAATCGATTGCCTCACTGGTTGACTAGTCCCTATACAGACTGATTTTTATCACTTCAAATGTAATCAAACAATTCAATCTATTCCAAAACAATTCCCAATGCTCCAAAACCTTTTTCTTAACTAATTCATACAATAAAAACTTCCTTCAAAATATTTTTATTTATCAAAAGGATTATTTTGCAACATTGCCCACACATTTTTCATTTGATTATACAATCTTTATGTATAACCTAAACATCAGTGTAATTGTGCATGAAATGAGATCTTTAAATACAATATTAAGACTATATAAAACTTATATAAAAAAGTATAATAATAAACTTATTTAAAAACTAAAATGCCAACTTGAGTCCTCTTCACTTAGCAACATAAGCTCCATTTTAAATGTAAACCTTCAAAACTTATTGTTTTGACACTTCATCAACATACATATCTTTCCAAAACCTTAAACACAATAAAACATTAATACCAAGATTATTTTGTCATTATTAAAATAAGGTAGAACTTCATTTGATTCAACAGTCTTCTTTTTTTTAATGATAAAAAAATCATGTGATATTACAAACTATTAAAACCAAAGCAGAAACTAAAATAATCAATACCATCTAAAATTTATTAAATACCACTTAAACATTATTCACAAAAACTCCCCAAAGTAAACATTATATTTCAATACAATATTCAACCAATATTATAACTCAAAGTCACATTTCCATATCTAAGCACATATACATTACAAAACATTAAAAAACCATGACATTATTAGATTTTTGCTTACTCCTTATAAATCAATCATAATCTAGCAACAAACCTAAAATTTAAATTTATTATAACTTTATCAAACTTAAATTTATTATGTTAGCCTTATATGGCACCTTGGGGGGGGGGGAGAGTGAATTAGGTGTTTAAAAATTTTCTTTTAAGATAAACAAACTTAGTTTATCAAATTATTCTAAATGTGGAAAGCAACAATTAAATTAACTAATAATAGTAAATTAAACAAATTAAAAAGCGTAAAAGTAAAAGAGTAAAGGAAGAGCGATACAATACAATTTATCCTAGTTTAGAGTGGTCCACTTGGAAACCCCTCATAAGCTAAGTAATACTTCCTTTGATATTGCTAATCACATTTATGTTCCTTTTCCTAATAAGTTAAAGAAGGAAGAAAAGAAGAGAAGAATAGTAAGTAAGAGAAATAAGAGGATCAGGAGCAAGAGGAATTGAAGTAGGTTGGGTGTTTAAAGGAGTTGTGCATAAGCAAGCTAAAGTTGGAGGGTGAAAAGCAGGATGCAGTGCCTCTATACCCAATGCCTACACCATTATGGGGAATATCTTAGGAGAAGGGTGATGCCCATAGAGGAGAGTAGACATTTCAGTATAATGAAGAAGTGGTTCAGTTCCACCTCCCTAAAATTTTAGGACATCGTACTAATTTTGAGTCTGTTTTGAGGAAAGCTACTTTAAGCTCATATATGACTTTGAGCATGTTTCTTATCGAGCTCAACTATCCTTTTAAGACTAGATAGTGTACATACCAAGGGTCAATCTTATAACCTTAACCAAGCTCTTGTTAGAAGGCACTACAACCACATCCTTTAGTTTGTGTGCTTCTCTCTTTTGTAAATATCTTTTGGTTGGTCTGGATTGCTTGTTTTATTTTCTTTTTGTATGTTTTAGTTGTAGGTGGAAGATGATCTGCATTTTTTCTTAAAAAAGAAAGCTACGATCTCCATTTTCAAGGTTGTTATGACCTCCAAGATCTAGGAGAGTATTCTTGTTTTCACACCTTTGTGTTTTTCTATTATTTTAAGACATTGAGGACAACGTTTAATTTAAGTGTGGAGGAGAAAAATTTTAATTTTTTTTATACAATTGAGTTATTGTGAGTTTAATGGAAATGCTTTAAATGTGTTAGCTTAAAATGATTTAGATCTTTAGTTAATAGTTAATTATGGTACTTGAAAAAAATTGATGCTTTTAACTTGAGAAACCTTGCTCAACTCTTGAAATGAAGCTAACTTTTTCATTTTTTCTTTTCTTTTGAGTGCTTTGCATGTGTTTTTAGTAGGTCATTTGTATGATATTTTATATGATTGTCATATGAATGTGAAGTGGGATATTTATAATAAAGTGTCAGAAAAAGGAAAAAGGAAAAAAAGAAAAGAAAAGAGAGAGAAAAAGAAAAAAAATTAAAAGGGGAAAAACGTCTTTGTTTTTACGTTTTTTAATAAATAACATCAGTTTTTTTTTCTATTATTG
>JAOXYD010000008.1:22004923-22042305 GCA_028565735.1 Pinacopodium congolense | reverse complement strand
AAGCACACAAAGAAAAATAACGAGAAAATTAATAATAATAATATTATTATTATTATCAATTAATAATAATTTTTTATATAATTATTAAATTTAAAAATAATAAGAATAATAATAAGTAGAAATTTAATAATAATATTATTATTATCAATTAATAATAAAAAATTATATAATTATTAAATTTAGTAATAATAAGAATAATAATAAGTAGAAAATTAATAATAATAATCTTATTATTATTATTATAAATTAATAATAATAATAAATGTAATTATAAAAATATTATTAATAATATTAATATTGGAAGAAGAATAATAATAATATATAATAATAATAATATGTAGAAATTTAATAATAAAAAATATAATTATAATAATTATCTTTAAAATTAAAAAATACTAAAAATAATTACAATGATAATAATAATTTTATTATTAACCATTAATTATAATAATATATTTAATAATAACAATAATATTAATAATATTAAAATTAGGAAGAAGAAGAAAAAATAATAATTAAATTTAATATAATTTCTATAATAATAATAATAATAATTATTATTATTATTATAAGGGTAAGGATATTTTAGTCTTTTTATTTGTTATTCCTTTGTCATTCCAAGTTTATATTTTTAAACCAAACACTGGCATAGCTATTCTTAAGTAGTAAACCAAACAAAGTAATACCTATTCCATTCTATTCCTCATCTATTCCATTCCTACAGAATAGCTATTCCATTCTCCCTCTATTCCATTCTGCAAATCAAACGTACCATTAGTCTCCCCTCGGTAATGGACGCACGTGTCGTGGAGTGAAAACCAGGGGCCCTGGGAAGTAGGCTAATAAGCTACTGTATATGTCCAGTAGCAATTCATTCAACAAGTCAAACAGGAGATGGTGATCACAGTTGCAGGGATAGTCATCTAATGATTTGAGTTCAAGGTGCGAGTAAATTTCCAGTTCTTTGAACAATATAGGATTTAGCGACTGGTCTAGTGAGTGCCAAATTCCAAAGTGTTCTTTCTCAATGAAACCAAAAATCTCTAGAACATCTCTCACATAACTAAAGTCATTAATGTCGCGCCAATTCCATTTCAAGTACAGGAAGTGGTCGTCTGTCATTGTGTTTGCATTTTCGACATTATCGCAACTTGTAGTGGTGCAAACTAAAGCCAAAGGATATCTGATGGATTTCTCTTGCACATTAACAAAAGCATCTCTTTCGTAGATGGAACAGCTTTTAGCGTTTATCTCACTATCTGGCAGATACGTACAAACAATTAATACAATAATACATGAGGTAGGAACAAAAACTGGGATACTTAAAGAGAGAACATAACAGTTGCTTAGATAAATCACGAAGGTAATCGCTTTATGTGCATGTCTCATGGTCATCATGTTGACACAAGGTCTAAGAGTTGAACAGGGATACCTTGTGAGATTGGGAACTCTGTTTGATCTTGGTTTGGAAAGGAGATGTTTGTAGAACTAATATGCTGATCTTGGCGAGGAATGCTACCCGGCTTCGTAGACTTAACTAATTCCCAACCTTGTTTGCCTTCTACATTGATTTCTTCATTGATGTTTTCAGTGGAAAAATGATAAAAATGAATTTTATTATATTTTTACATGAAAATTCACTTAATTTCATTTTTATTATGAATTCAAAAATACTTAATTTATATTATATTACGCCAAATCAATATGTTGCTCTCTTTTAAATGAATTTTAAATTATGAAATGAGATGACCAAAGCTTTTAAAAGCTCTAAAGGGACGACAACAACAAATATGAAAAGAGAGGATCTCATCTTGCAAAATGGCATAAAAAAGAAATGTTTAATGAGAAAGCTTGGAGGAGATGTTGAAGACAAAAAGCTTTACTTGGAGTGGGAGGACACGTGACTTGCTCTTGGAAAAGAGCAGCAAAAACGATTTACAAGGAAAGCTTAAAAAAAAAAAGAAAAGGACAGGTGGCAATTTAAAGAAGAAAAGCATGGAGAAGAAGGCAAAAATGTTTTTAAAAGCTTTACAGGAGAGGAGCTCTCCTTGGGTGGACGGCATCAAGGAGCTTGCTTTCTTTGGAGAGGATGGCAGCATTTTTCTTGGCTTTTCCTTGAATTTTCATTTTGTTTTGCTTCTTTTCCTTCATTTTAGTCTTGTCTTGTCTTTCATTAGCTTTAGTTTTTTCTTTTTTATTTCCAATTGTTTTTTGTTCATATTGCCGAATCTTTGATGTGTAGTCCTTTAGTTTAATGCTTTCCTAAGTAAGCATGTTTGGGTTATGTTTTAAGCTTTTTGTACGAATTTAAGATTTTTATTAATAGATGACTTTATGTGATTTTTCAGCCACTTGTTTTTTTTTATTTCCAGACATTATTTGTGTTATTTTAGTTTGTTTATTGATTGTTTATCATAATTTTAACTTAGATTTCGGTCAGGTTAAAAGGTATTAATGAGATTTTGAATGAATAATTATGAGAATTGATTATGAATTGATTGAGTATTGTGATTTAGATCAAGATTGAATTGGAATTATATTTAAATGACATGAATTAAGAATTTATACATAGGATTGATCACTCTAGGTATAATTTTTAATTCAATTGTTAGGAATAAATTTGTGATATGTAATAGTCTTAATGATTTTGGCATTAAAGCATGTAAAACAATGCAATTGATTAAGGCATTAAATAAAAAAATCTAATTGTACCTAGCAAATAAATATAAGTCATTACTAACATGTAATTGATGATTCTATTAACTCAATCATATATCTAACTACATTAATATATATTCAATTTGAAAAAAAAAAGCATAATTTCACCCAAAAAAATGAAAATTTTCCATATTTTATATTTCTAAATTGAAAAAATTTTAAATTCAACTAAATCAAATACAATTGATAATTCTATTAACTTAATCATACATTAATTACATGAATGTACATTCAATTTAGAAAAATATAACACAATTTTGTAAAAAAAACATGTAAAATCCCTAATTTCTATATTCCTAAATTGGAAAATTTTTAAATTTAATCAAATCAAATGCAATTGGTGATTCTATTAGCTCAATCATACATCTAATTATATGAATATACATTCAATTTAGAAAAGCATAATATAATTTTACCTAAAATTAAGAAATTCCCAAATTATATATGCCTAATTGGGAAAATATTACATTCAACTAAATAAAATATAATTGATGATTCTATTAGCTTAATTATAAATCTAATTACATGAATATACATTCAATTTAAAAAAACATAATACAAATTCACCTAAAATGAAATTTTTTTATTTTTTATATCCTTAAATTGGGAAATTTTCAAATTCAATCAAATCAAATGCAATTAATGATTCTATCCTCAATCATACATCTAGTTATATAAATATACATTTAATTTTAAAAAACATAACACAATTTCACCAAAATTTGAAAAATCCTAATTATAAAACCCTAATGCAACCTAATTTTGAATTTGATTAAATTTATATGCATTCATATCAAATTTAACTTCTACAATGCTTAAAATTGATTAAGTAAACACTAATTAATAACTAATTGAACGAAAATTTAATAAAATTGAAAATTTTCAAATATCATAATTAAAAAATTTGTCAATTTCAAATCAAATCCTTTAAATTGATTGATGGAAATAGATATAGATATTAGCCAAATGCTAAAATTTCCTATCATATGTCAAAATCTGGCTTAAAACGTAAAAAATGACTGAAAAATGAGATAGAATTCAAATTTGTCATAATGAGTATTTTTGTAATTGTTTTATAATTTTGAAAAATTTTTAAGTTATTGGAGTTAGATGAAGGCAAGAAGTAAAGGAGTAAACTTAAATGTATGGGTTATGTGTAAAAAGAAGAAGAAGAAGTAAACTTAAATGTATGGGTTATGTGTAAAAAAAAAAAAGAAGAAGTAAACTTCAATGTATGGGTTATGTGTAAAAAAAAAAGAAGAAGATAGATTTGTGTTAAAGAAACCAAAAAAAACTGAGAGAGAAAAAGAAAATGAACAAAAAAAAAAAAAGAGAAGCTACTTGCATGGTCAGTGTGTTTTTAACGCATATATCAATTGATTAATAATATAGCATTTGTCGACCGATGTTTGTAAATTTTGAGAAAAATATAATTTGGTCCTCAATCTATAGAAATTTATAAAATAACCCTAATTTTAGTCGGTATACTAATATTGACTTCAAATCGATCGGTACGAATAGATAAGGTCGGTACCAATCTGTATACAGATCCGACATGACATAGGCCTCAGTCCATACCAAGATGCTCTGTACTGACGGAAATTCAGCCCATTTTCGGATGTTGATAAAACCAAACTTCATTATTTAAATTCTTTTAGGGAGACGAAAAAGGTTAACGACGAAGTAGTGGATGGCTCGTTTGATATTATTATGTATTATAATTTTTAATTGTAATTTTGATATATTTATATTAATTTTGATATTTTTTATATTTTTTATTATATTAATGTGTTATTTTTTTTATTTTTGTAATAAAAATTAAAATTAAAAACATAAATTTTACCAAACAACCCCTCTTATTTCCGTTTAATTACGTGTCAAAAAGATGGGTTAGAGAACCAGTTTATATTAGCGTCTGATGTTAAAAAAGATGTACGAAAACACAGTTTACTTCGTTGCTTTAAACACAAGTAGATACTGAACACAGTGCCATAAAATTGCTCTCCTAATTTGCACCTAAATATGAGCAAAAGGAAAAGAAGAAAACTTATGTTGCCTGTGATCATCATCAATGGAACTGAAAGACCACCGAATACGCCTTGTATATGAACTATGACTCAAAAAGTGTTACTTTTCCTATTACTCCCACACCAGCAACTGAGAAGGCTGATAACACCAGAATCTTTCTGCTCCATAAATATTCCAAGCTTTCTTCTTTGACTCTGGATGCCTCGGAGAATCCAAAATAAAATCATTCTGTACAAATTCTGGTCTGGAAACAGAACAATCTCCTTCAGGGCGCCAGTATAGAAAAACCTGCCCTAAGTACACAAAATATCATCTATAACTTGGTCGAAAATCATTTCTTCCAGGTCAAGGGCTATATCTTCAGCATCGAGTAGAAGGTTCATCCAACCGTCACTGCTCGCCATGTCTGCAGCCACAATATCATCCAGCGATTTGTCCACGAGGGACTGTGTTCTTCGGCAATAACTAACCCTTTTCCAGACTTCCTCAAGAGCTTGGTCACCCCTTGGTAATGGACGCACATGTCGTGGAGTGAAAACCAGGGGCTCTGGGAAGTAGGCTAATGAGCTACTGTATATGTCCAGTAGCAATTCATTCAACAAGTCAAACAGGAGATGGTGATCACAGTTGCCGGGATAGTCATCTGCTGAGTTGAGTTCAGGGTGCAAGTAAATTTCCAGTTCCTTGAACAATATAGGATTTAGCGGCTGCTCTAGTGAGTGCCAAATTCCAAACTGGTCTTTCTCAATGAAACCAGCAATCTCTAGAACATCTCTCACATAATTGAAATCATTAATGTCCCGCCAATTCCATTTCGAGTACAGGAAGTGGTTGTCTGTCATTGTGTTTGCATTATCGCAAATTGTAGCGCTGCAAACTAAAGCCGAAGGATATCCAATGGACTTCTCTTGCAAATTAACAGAAGCATCTTGTTCATGGATGGAACAGTTTTTAGAGTCGGTTTCACTATCTGGCAGATATGTACAATCAATTAATACGATAATACATGAGGTAGGAACAAATAAGTGGGGTATACTTCAAGAGAAAGAACGTAATAGTTGCTTGGACAAATCACTAAATGTGCATGTATCATGATCATCATGCCTAAGAGTCGAATAGACATACCTTGTGAGATTGGAAACTCTGTTTGATCTTGTTTGGGAAAGGAGATGTCTGTAGGACTAATATGCTGATCTTGGCAAGGAATGCTACCCTGCTTCATAGACTCGACTAACTCCCAACCTTGTTTGCCTTTTGTATTGATTTCTTCATCGACGTCGTCTGTGGAAAAACTTGGAGAATTGGTATTCTCAATACTGATACCAGTTTCTACCATGTTATCCTGTATACGAAAGTCTACAGGAGTGTCTTGTGCTTTAAATTGTTTCCCATTTGCAACAATGCTTACGGACTTCAACTCTTTTTCCCCTTCATTTGGTACGTTGCATGCGATTTCGTTTGTAAATGAACAAGAAAACTCAAGCTCAGATAAAGAGTGTCTCCTTCGGAATGATTTCAGACCATTTATATCAGATGAAAACTTATCCTCGCTTGTCAATCTTAAACTCCTTGATTCATACTGATGCCATATAGCCTTTCTGTTCGAACTCTTCTCATATAAGAGAGCATATCTGTCCCCTTGGTGGAGACAATTTTCAGAGCCATTCACCTCATGAAAATTTGTCGAGTTCTCCTCACCTTCTTGACAAACTGTGGTCTCCTCCAAACTTTCAGGGGTCATATTCTTATTGGCCAGCAAATTACTCTCAGAACAAACTCTGTTGATTAGTGCAACAGATGACAAGCGAGTTTTATACCTCCTGTGCTCCTTGATTGCAAGTTTAATTTTCTTCTTGATATCTCTGAAGTAAGTCGTGAATGATTGACGCCACCTCTGTTTTTCTAAATGCTGTGAAGGTATAGGAGAAGAAACGCTTGTATCTTGACAAATGGCAGAGCCTTCACCAGCATCAGCTTTAGAAGCCATTGATTTCTCATGAGAATCATCCAAACATACAGAAGCAACAAATTTTGGTGCTTCAGTAACAACAGGAGATTTCTGTATCTTTCGAAATGACCTAAATTCCATCTGCTTGTGCTCAAGTCCAACAGGCCTCATAAATTGGATATGTTTGGAGGTAGCTGCAGGAAATGAGCCTGTTTTCCTCAATCTCGCTTTCATGCTGGAATGCTCGACTTGAGCACATGCATCCTGTAGGATTTCCAGGAATAGTTTATGGTTTACCTGAAATAATTCCATAACATCTGAACATTCCTTAAATTGACGGCATGAAGTTTCTCTATTATCTGACAGACTCCTCTGTATTGAAAGGTTCTCACACTTACTGCAGGAAAATGCAACCGTTGCAGAATTCTGGTTTAGTTTTGCATAGTCTTTGATATGAACGAAGTTTGTAGTATCGGCATTTTCTCGAATGGTTATGATTGAATTTGTCCAATCAGTACTTAAGTTACTCAAAACATGGTCTGAAGGTTCCAAGTGGTGGACGTTAGCAGTTTGCTGCATCTCAGATCTTGCAGACATCTCCTTAGCAAGTACAGTTTTGAAGCGGTCTTTATCAGAAAGTTTGGTTGGACCAGCATTTTTAGTTTGCTTATCAACCTGAGAATTGGAACGGAAAGAAAGTTATTCCTATCTTCTTTTGCGCAGAATCTTTATGGAATGCTTTGTGCATCAATGAGAAGAAGTGTACACTATTTCATGAATTCTAGAGTGAGTTATTGACTTGCATGCAGTTACCGGTAATGGCACTGATTCAGCATCCAAATATTCTTGAACGTCATCACAGTATTGGCTACACGAAGGTGCTTTTGGTTTTCCATAACCTATATGAAAGGTAATGAGAATGATCAGCGATTAGAGCTTGATGATCTCATACATCATAAAAGGGAAAATGTGATATACAAGAAGAAGAAGCACATGTTCACATGCAAGATTATTTCTGTTCACAAAAAACATAAAAAAAAAGTTGAACCAGATAAAATTCCTAGTCCCTGATGACTTACTAACTCGCTTGAATCAGTTTACTAACTCGTATTTGATTTGTAATGAACCTAATTCCTGGAGATGTAAGCGTGAACTATGGTGAACAAGATGAGACAGAGAAACATATCGGTTTGCTTACAGGAGGAATATTTTCCTCTGCGGTGTTTTCTGTGTAGAGGCGATTTTTTGGAGCCGTGCCAGGGAAGGTGGTCAAGAACGTGCAGTATGTTCCACATACAGCCTAGATGTTTGTCCTGAAATCTAATACCAGTGTCAGTGCGCTCCAATTGCTTTCCCATCTCAGACAAGTATGTTCCACAGTGTCATGTCATAATTCCCAATTAGTTTGAACTACCATCTTCTTTCCTGAAATAACAGCAAGATCCGGACTAATAAAACCAGAAGGCTGGGAGAATTCAAACTTAAATTCAAACAGCAAATCTAAGATAGTTTTTCATATAAGAACCAAATAGAGATCGATTTTTTATTCAGCAACGAAATTCTAATGCTTTTCTAACATCAATATCAATCAACAGCTCTCCACAATCATGAACCCATGTATGAAGAGCCATTAAACTCAGATTGATTCCAACATTTTATAATTCTTCAATCTTATCTGCTAAATAGGTGTAGAAGATAAGATGGTCGGTTACGCCCACTACAGCTTTCTTCTAAAACTTGACGATCAACGAGGAAAGCTGAACGCATAAAAGTATGTGTAGATACTTCCATTAAAAATGTCAAGAAGAGCATCTTTAAGACACCAATACAAAAGGAAAGCAGAAAAGATAAGACTTTGAACATACCGATTTAAGGAACTGTATGCACGGAGGATTCGGGAAACAGATGAATTCTACAGTTACATAAGAAAAGTAACAGAAGGAACATATATGTTTTTTTTTTTTTTTTTGTACACTCAGTAGGAACACATATGTGATAATTTGCGAATAGTGAGAAAGCTAATGTCGTGATTAAAAACACAAACTTTAAGCTCTGTGGCAAGTCCAGAATTAATGATGGCCCTTGAAAAATCCAGAAGAAGACATAGACTATCACTAGTACCTTAAGATCATAAAGACCGGACGGATTATTTTATGGGCAAAAGAGTTGTCTGTATCTTTAACGTACAAGAAGGAAAATAGAAGAAATACAAGAAGAAGGTTGTCAAAGTCCAACAGTCCACGGTGGAAGAAATTAGTCCATAGAGGCCAAAACAGCAGTTTTTAGGCGGAGTTTACCCGCCAAAACAGCGGTCTTTTTACGGTAGTTGCGTCATTGATTTGCTCTCGTATTGCCACCGAAGAAACTAACCTTGCCTTTTTTCTTTTGGGATGTTTAGTTAAATTATGAATTGCGATTTTGTGTTGTGGTTGTTATATTTTTGTATTGGTAATTGTGTTTTTTTTATGATTTTTTACTTTATTAACGTGTTTTCTTTATCGATTTTTGTATTTAAAAAAACAGGAAATTAAAACTAAAGATAAAAGTCAAAGTAAACAAGGTTCTTTTTTCTTTAGAAAAGGTTGGGAAAACATCAAAATTTTGGATTACCTAAATTATCAGCTTCAATTATAATTCCTTTTTTTTTTTTGTAAGAAACAATTATATTAACCAGAAAAAAAAAATCACAAAGCTTACCAACAGGGAGATAAAACTCCCTTATAGTCATAACTTCACTTATAATTTGACTGGAGCTACCTAATTATCCTCTATCTATACGCCAAACGGATATAGAATATCAAGCCAATGTTAAAGATGGGAACTACACCGTAGCTGTGGTCTTTTTGGGAAATTGAGATGCAATTTTATCGGTGCACAATTGAAAATATATATATATGAATTCTCCAAAAAAACAATATTACTTTAATTTTATAAGATGATAAAGTATGTATAACAAAACTCATTCATTAATTGAACAAGATATGAATCATAAATCATATCTTATTATAAAGTTTGATTTTCTTTCTTATGATTTTCTCGTAATACTAATTTTTAAAACAAGTTAATGACAAAATGGCACAACTATCTAACCTCTAACAATATTCACATAAATATATAAGTGGTGTTAAAAAAAAGGTAAGTCAAGAATGCTAACTCTTGTAGTGTATACATTTATTTATAATAAGTTGGACTTTTTAATAATTTAATTAAAATATAACTTTAATTTCAATTAAATTTTAATTAGAATTACAATTAATTGCAATAAAATACTAATTAGGCCAAAATAAGATTGAATATATAATATTGATCCTTATTTATCAAATATTTTATATTCGACATCAAAGTTTTGTAAATTTTATCAAATCCAACTTGAATAAAATACATTTTTGCTCTCCAACAATTCTTCATATGTAATTTCTAAATATGTTGACAATGGATATATATTATAGTCTTTAAATATACTTATACTACATAAATTAAACTCCTTTATTTATTTTTAATTCACTTATTAATTACTTTATATTTATATTTCAGTATTGGCGTTTAACAATACATTAATGACCAATTAAATATTAGGAATGCCAAAATATATTGCAATAGACCAATTAAATATTAGGAATACCAAAGTGGATTGCACTAACCTTTTCATTAATGATTTTTTTTTCATATAATTCAAACTTCTTATCATACAATATTTCTATTAGACATAATAAATAGAATTAATGTTTATATTAATTGAGTCTAATCACATTAGTTCCCTACTATTAGTAATTAATATTTTTAATAACATTTGAAAATTGTTGAACTAAGGTGGTTTCATTTCAAGTTTTAACGATAATAAAATATGATTGTTACTAGTGACTTAATCTATATTTAAGCATTTAAAATATAGGTATATGAAGGTGCATTTGATAACAATTTAGAGTGAAAATAATGAACATGAAAATCAAATTAAACATCAAACAAGATGAAAGAAGTTAGGCTCTTGAGTTGGTTTGTTTAGATAGTGTGTAATATGTTTATAAGTCTCATTTAAGGTTTTAATGACTTTAAGGACTCCAAGTTTTCATGTGTATGACATATATTTTGGAAAGTGCAATAAATTTTATAAGTCAAGATATTTTTAATTTTTAATTTTAGTAAAAAGTCTTGATCTTCAAAAATATTTTGGAGAATTTTTTAAACTTGCTTGATTCAAGGTTTTATAATAAGGAATTAGGTTTAGATGTTTTGGTTAACTTTGGAAAACTTTTAGAAAATTCTGAAGTTGTTGTATAAAAGCATTATTCAATCAATGCCAGAGACTGGTTGATCAATGCTGGGTTTTTATGTAGATTAGACAACTAATGATTTTAGATAATTTTTCAAATAGTGAATGATAATGTAAACAGTTAAAATTAGTGAGGGTAGTAGTCAAATCATGTATGCTGAAATTGATAGACTGGCCAACCAATGCATTCATGTAGTTGACCAATGTGCTTGACAGTTTATGGTAACGACTATTTTATATGTATAATAACATTTTAACTTAGAGTAATGATTAAGATTGATTTTTAATGGGTTTTTGAGGTTAGTAAGGCCATAAATACTTGTCCTAATGGTAGCTGAAGAAGGTTTATGAGCCTTAAACATCAATGAGAAGTGATTTAAGCATTTTTAAGAATTAAAGTCAAGTTTTGTACTTTTGTGAAAGTAGTTGTGTTTTATGGCTTTTAATCCAAATGAAATTATTTTATTTTCTTTCAAAAGTTTTTAAGAGGTTCACAAAGCTTATTTTTCATCTTGATCAATCTTTGAACACTTTACGCCTTAGTTATTAAGATTTTAATTGAGACATCAATGTGATATATCCTTTTTTAAAGGAGGCTTTCAAATTATTGAAATTATGTTGTGAAATGTTACTATTCACTTTAAAGAAGAATGTAAAAAGTTGGCCTTCACCTTCACAAAGAACATTGGGATTGCTAAAGGTTTCTTTTTACCCTAAGAAGACTGATTTTAGTGAAACATCTAAGTATAACTTAGAGAATGGACATAGGTAATGTGTTTTTACTGAATCACTATAAAAATTGATTTTTCCATCTTCTCAACCTTAACCCTTTACTACATTTGCTTGTGCAATCAATAAATACTCATATTGTGTTGATTAAACATCATCACATTTATCATCTAGGTTGAATTATGGTTAGAGATTTCATTTATTGGGAAAGTTGATTTAGGTTTAAAATTTTTAGAATACTTGATACACCCCTCTTTTAGGTATCACATTTAGTAATAACAAAGACTATTTTCAAAACATCATTCCATCTAATCCAATGATTTCCTAAACCAATACTAACTAATAATAATAAAATGTTCTCCTTAATCACTTTAAAGTACCGAATTTTATATTGATCACTTAATTACATTCATATAATTCATGTTATATCTAATAACTACTAAGTGAACTACTCTTTATGAGGATAAGTTTTAAGAAATAGCAAAATATAGCAATCCATATAAAAGATACTTTAAATTTTTTAAATCAAATATCACTTATACACTCATCATAATAAGCATTTCCATAGACATACAAGTAATTTTTTATACAACGTTCTCGTATTGGTTTAGTTCATTAAACTTATTCTCTAATAAGAACTCACATATTTATTTAATTATCTCCATATTTTAGTTTATGAGATTAGTTACTTCCTTCGTAAGGAAGAAACATAACTTGTTTTAATCTTTTCATGCTATTAAAGTTCAATTTCAACAGAGTAACCATTATAAACAATTTAGGAATAATACATAATACAATATAAATCTCATGATTATGATCTCATAATAATTTTCATTTACAAAGTATATTTATATTATAGAGTTTATCTTATATAATAGTTAATTAAACAAGCATATATAACATAAATAATGTTTTTAATTAATTTTGTAACATATCATACAACTAACAGATCGAATGTAGAGTATAAATCAATAATCTCCCATTTTTACTAAGCCAATTGGTTAGGTATCTTATACCATATCACCATATAATGATCATGTTATTACTGGGATAGTGGTTTAGTGAAACAATTTAATAGCATTTGCTTAAACCTTATAATTTTTATCTTTATTATTATTATAATTAAGGGAAACTATCAAAATATGTATGTAGATCCTTAATTAGAACTTTATTTCTTTCACATGTCAAAATAATCTAAAATTCTATAGTATAGTATTGTTTGAACAATGCAAGAAAGTATATAAAGTTCATGGAACTATTTGTTGATCTAAATAGTCATTTTTATATAATGAAATATGTATTATATTTTATTAGTAACTAATTCTACATTGAAATCTTTCTAACTCCAAATAGATTGTTTAAGTAAAATATATCTTAAGTATGACTTCCTTTTGTTTTTGACAAACTAAAATTAAAATTCTTATTACCTTAAACTTAAATATAGACTCATATATGATATAATAAAAATCTTTAAGACTTCATAATTATTAGATATCTCAAATGGTACATATCTTTTTTACATTATCTATATACTTAGAATTAGAATATGTGATCAACTTTTTTATCTATCTATCCATATAAATCTCCATTTCCATAATTTAAGTTATTACTTTTTCATATTCAATTGAAAGTTTCTCTTAGACTATCATATCTTTAAAAATTAAAAATATGCATATGATGTTCCCTATAAGTAATATGTCAATAGACACTCTCATTAAAGATTTCAATTATACTTCCACTAACCTTCTTGTAAAAATGATAACTCTACAATAATTTTTAAAACAAGGTCCATGAATTCATCATAAAAAAGTGAATATCTCTACGTCTCTTTACCTTTTCGACTACACATCAAATCTAATAGACAAATGCATTAGTTTCATTTAAATGTTCTTTTTTTCAGATTTGAGCTATTTCAAAATTCATCTTTCTCACATTACCCATCTTGAGAAATATTCTCCTCATAAATATTCATTTAATCAAATATTTAATGGAATTTGTAAGATTGCATTTAAAATTTTTTGGAGATCTTATAATCTTTCTATGAAACAAAATGAGGTTCCAATCCATGTTTTGATGATAAAAAAATTAATTAGTATTAATGATCTATTTTCTTAAAGTCTTATTAAAGTTTAGAGGCATCTCATAAAGACAATAAAGGAAAGCAGAGACCAAATTTTCAAATCCATTCAAATAAAAGATAAAATCAAGACCAAAGAAGTAAAAGTTTGGCAAATTCATAAACGTAATCTTTGTTGTACTTTTTGCTTGACCATTTTAATGCTTTAAGAGCTTAGCATATATTTATGCATTTCATCATCCTAACCTAATGTATAACTATTTTCATTCATTAAATTTTTTTTAAGGTTTTTACTTCAAATAAAAGCTTCCTATCCTTTAAAACACCTTTGTAGAATATTTTAAAATGTGTTTAAGTCAAATTTTTATTAAAAATTATGGGTTTAAAAGTTTAAAAAACTTAAAAGAATCTTATAAAAATGTTTTTAAGTGTAGTGATTAATCAATCTTAGTGACTAACCAAAGTAAGGCTTTTTGTTATATTGGTCAATCAATATATGGGTATGGTCAACCAATCTTTTTGAAAACTTAAAAATTATAAACAATTAGTTTATTTTGTCACATTAGTTTGAGTGGTTGGCTAATATGGCTAAAAATACTACATTTGTTGTACCATGAATTCCTATTGTGACATTGGTTGATAATTGATCAATCTATATGTTAGAATGATCGATCAATGTTACTATAACTAATCATTGTAATGGCTAATTTTCATTTCTAACGACTAGTTTTTTATTTCTAATGACTTGTCTTTGTTTCAAACTACATTTTGAAGCTATATGGGTATAAATACAAGGTTTTTATGATGTTATAAGTATGAATAACTATTAATATTTACAAGAACATTTTTAAAGAGTTTCAAAGAATTTTCTAGTGTTCATTCATTGATAATGTGTGAGTTGAGCCTTAAAACATTTTTTTTAGTAAGAAAAATCATTTGAGTTGTAAAATTCACTTTGAAGGTTGTTTTCTTCTATTTGATTATTTCAAAAAGGCTAGTAGCTACTCTTCATCTTCAAGGAAGAATAAGGGCTACTCTTTTCCTATAAACAAGATTGTTTTAAAGAAGTTTCTCTTCACCTAGTTGAAGAAACGTTTAGTGAAATTTTAAATGGACTTGGAGAGACATACGCAAGGATTGTTTATCAAACCATTATAAAATCAGTTTTCAAAATTATCTTCCCTATACTCTTTACATTATTTTTATTTGTATGATTGATCTTAAATTAAATCAGCATTGCACATCATCATCGCATCATAAATTTGTTAAATTCTACTTTTAAGTAGTAAAAACATTGTTAATTCACTAACATCTAGTTTAACTCTCCCTTTCCTTGGGTGTCATTAAGGACTAACACTTTCTATTATTTAATTTAGTTCCAAACTTGTTAAATGACATATACTACAGTTAAGCATCATATCCCAAAATAATTAACTTTGATTGTTTTAAAATTCTTACTATTTCATATCTTATGTGGAATCTTTATAATCCAATTTGAATGAAACTATTGAAGTTTAAGTTTAAGTTTTTATATTAGACCATAGTCATAAAAGAAATAAATATTTCATGAAATAATATTTCATAATGTAAAATTACTCTTTTATGGATTTTAGTTATGGAAACATCCATTAAAGAATTTAATTCTATATAGATAACTAAGAAAATTTAAGCAAAAATCACTATATAAATCTTATAAATTTTTTTTGACATTTTTAATACCTAATTTCTATATAGATTTAAAAATTTTGAACTTTTTAATAATGTAAATCAATATTTATTTAATACACATGACTATATCATATAAAGTCATTAGTAAATTTAATAATATACATATATTCATCCTTTTATTAATTGTTATCATATCCCATTTATCTTATGTATATGATTTAACAATTCAATAACATAGGCATCCTTTAACTAAAGTTGAATTTAATCATCCTTCAACCTATTAAGTTTCACAAATTTCATATGTTTTTATAACGAAAAGGATATATGTATCTTTTTATGTAACTTTATGATTCTCATTATAATGATTTAACTAACATCACATAAATGGATAGTCTTGATTATATAATTTTCATCTTTTGCCACTTACGTTAATCATAATTTTAACTTAATCCAACACATACAGATTATTTTTATAAAATTATATTAGCAAGTTTGCTAAGAAAATTATTTATTTTCATATATTGGACAGTATGATAATGTTGACTTTAAGTATTATATACTTTAAAGCACGAATAAAGAATATATATGATCTCCATCAAATCTTAAATTAGCAAAAAAGTCATACAATTATCTTCTTCTAATGATAACTATTATAAAATTATAACAACTGTAGTCCTTATTTATGCTTTTAATACGTTAAATTGAGTGGAATAATTCTCTCATGATACTATACCTTTTAGTTTTACTTCATCAACTATTTGCATTGAACTATTATAATGTTGGCATTCATCTTAACTATATCTTTTAGTTCTATGTCATTAACCATTTATGTTGAACTATTATAGTACTGGCATTCATCTTACATGTTGACTTAAAAGTTCATGAGATATTAGTCAACTCAAAATTTTACTATATTTTATCATTTTATGACATTGACATATCTATCAAACTTTATTATCAATCTCCTTAATAGGAATTATAACATGATTGTATAATGGACGTACAACTCTTCTTTCTTTCTTTAAGGACTCTTTTTAAACCTAATCTAGGTTTAAGAAATTTAGTTTACTACTTATTATAGACTACACTAAAAAAGATAATTTATCACTTAGAACAATGTAAATTTAAGAAAACTAAGTACTAGTTAAATGTAATAACAATTAAATAAAATTAGTACTATAATTATGTATTTAATTATTCCAACTATTTTATTCAAAGTAATAACCCTCACTAATATTCTAGAAAGATGACTTTGGTCTCTCTAGTAGGTTATAATTCGTTCAAATTTAGTTGATGCTGAGTTTTTTCAACAAACTAATAAAACCTAAATAAGTAAATAACATCTTTATCAGTCACATCTCATATGACTCTTATCTTCGTTAGGTGACACCTCTTATCAATAATTATCTTATATGTTATAGCTAAAACCATCTCTAAATTCATATGTTTATGAATTTGCTCATCAGAATTATATAAATTTGGTTAAGTAAAACTTAATGTCATAAGACTAAACATATTCAACTTAAAATGATATTAAGTTTGCTTAATAAGCCTACAATAAACAAAATTCTAATTTCGTATAACAATGGAAGGAAATAATCATCTTCGAAATATGTAATTAATAGTTTAATAAAGAATTTAATTCTAGATAGTCTTTTCAAATGTAAACTATATGTAAAGTGTCACATATATAGAATATCTCAAACATATTAAAAAAAACATGCAATTCTATACAAAAAACATTGTCAAATTGCATGCATAAAACATCTTAAGCATGTTAATGCTACTTATTGGTATAACATTTATAATTTAAAATAATATTTCTAAATTTTTAGAAAAATTAAATTGTTAATTCTTTAGTAAATTAAATTGCTATTCCAAATAGAAATTTAATCTGATTTGAAAATAATTTTCAAATTTAGTTGGAAACCATTTACAATTATATTGAATCCTTTAATAAATTTAATTGAAAATTATTTCAAATAAAATAGTTATTTATTATAAATAAAATAATTTTTTCAAAAATTCAACAAGTAATACATTATATTCTAATTTGAAAGTCATTTCTCTAATATAATTAAGAATCATTTTTCTCAATTTGAAACTATTTTCTAGTATTAAAATAAACTACTTTTCGAGTTAAATAAAATATTTAAATTTTAATTAATATAATTTTTATTTATCATTTTATTACATATTAAATTCTTAATTTAATTAGCAACATAAGACCTTAATTAACTAGAATGTTATTTTCTATTGTATTATTAATATTTGTTTTCTTAATTAATAAAAAAATATTTTTTGAATTTAATCAAGAGAATACTTTTTCTAATAAATGAAGAAACTTATTATTTAAAATAATAAAAAGCAATTTTAGAATAAACTAGAATAAATAACCATCAAGATAAAAATAATAAAATTGTTGGGGTTATTTATTTATCAGTAAATTATAAGAGAAGAGGCATAACATGTGTGCAAACCCTTTACAACACAAGAAGTTAAAGATGCAATTCTAAATCAATCCTAATAATGCTCTTAGGCGTGATAGCCTAAATGGTTATTTTTTCCCCTAAGTCCAACCCCAAATCAATGGTTTTGTGATTGATGCTATCTTAGAATTCCTTGAGAAATGCAAAATGTTGAAAACTATTAACAAAACCTTCAACCGGTTTATGCTTAAAACATTTAACCCTAGTTCCCTTAATGAGTTCAAAAATATATCTCACTGTAATACCCTATACAAGATTATTTCTAAACATCTAGCAACTAGATTGAAGAAGGTGCTTAAGTGCCTAGTCAATAAAACTTGTTAACTTTTCTACAGAATAGGTTGATAGGTGACAATATTCTCATTATATAGGAATTGCTCAAGGAATATAATAGGAAAAGAGGCCCTTGAAACTTTGTCGTGGAGATAGATCTTCGCAAAGCCTATGACTCTGCAAGTTGGTAGTTTATAATGTAATTACTTGACGCTTTTGGATTCTCAATAAGATTTAGAATTGGATATGGAAATGCATATCTACCACCTTTTTCAACATTCTAATTAATAGGGAGCCTACCAACCTATTCTAAGGTGGAAGAGGATTGAGGCAAAGGAATCCAATTTTCCTTTACCTTTTTATACTGTGCATAGAGGCATTTTGTAGGCTAATGAAAGAAAATATTTCGCAGTACAACATCTTCAAGATTTATAGTAAGTGTAAAAGGTACCAAATCTTTAGTTTATATTTTACATATGACTTTATACTCTTTTCCAAAGCTCATGATAGGTCTATTAGCTTACTAGTGGCCTCATTAAACAACTTTCAAGCCCTATTAAACCTAGGTATAATCCACAGTAAGAGTTTCGTGGTGATTTCTAACTCTACATAAAGTTATACTATTCAGTTAATTTTAATGGTAGGATTTAAAGTAAAAGACCCTCCTTTCACTTACCTAGGAGTACCAATCATAACTAGAAGAGCACATTACAATAATGGTGGAAAGGGTTCACAAAAAAATCAATAACTAGTTCAACCAAACAATTATATGTTGGAAAGGTTTCTGTTGATCAAATATGTGTTGAATTCTTTGCATATATACTAGACTATACATTTTGCTCTAGCTAAGGATCTGTTAAAGACTTTGAAGAGGATGGTGAGTTGATTCTTATATACTAAAAATCAAAATAACAAGCACAGAGCTAAAATAAAGTGATTTGAATTTTGTAAACCAAAAGTAGAAGGGTTCTTAGGATTAA
Organism: Pinacopodium congolense; assembly: GCA_028565735.1. Lineage (NCBI taxonomy): Eukaryota > Viridiplantae > Streptophyta > Magnoliopsida > Malpighiales > Erythroxylaceae > Pinacopodium > Pinacopodium congolense. The sequence goes on along the minus strand of JAOXYD010000008.1, from coordinate 22,023,125 downwards.
TGCAATAGATGTGATGAATAAGGTATTCATAAGGAAAAGACTATAGAGAATGCTAATAAATGAAGCCTCACTACAGTCTAAGTGGATCAACATCTATTATCTAAACGATAAAAGTGTATAGGAAATAAAGAGAATCCCTAAGGACTCATCATACTTCTACCTAGTTATTAAAGCTAAGAGATAAACTGTAAGACATTATAGGGAATGATGAGACAAATTCTCTATTATTTGATAATTAGAGTAAGATAGGACTTTTACGCAACATCAGGTTATATCCTCATCCTATAGGTATAATGCCTAGCAATATCAAAGTGAAACACTAGATATTTGAGAATAATTGGGCAAACTACTTATAGGAACTCAACCAAAGCTTCCCAGATTATAAACTAGATAATACTAAAGGCGATTCATATAAGTGGCTTAAACTCACTTCAAGTGTATTCATTAACATAATAATTTAGGGAAGTCTTCAAAGTGAGGGTCAAAGTATAGCTTGGAGTAAGATAATATAGAATAAGGACCTCTTGCCTAAAGTGTCTTTCTTTATATGGTTGCTAGTTTAATAGGAATTTTAGAATATGGATAGATTGAATTTCCTTAACATCTTCTAAGTGATATTTATGCAAAAATAAAATAAAAATGACATGTCACCTATTCTCTTTGTGCAAGTTCTCAAGGAATATATGGTCCATGGTAAGCACTCTATGCCTATGGAATATAAGCATGGTGGATCATGAAGAATTACTAAATTGATTTCAATTAAACAACATCGTACTTTGAGATAATAAGACCAGCTATTTAATTTCATATAGATCTCCTATGTATAAGAATTGGATAGAAAGAAACTCAAGATGTTTCAAAGGTGTGGAAAAAATAGAAAAGCAAGACACAAAAGAAATTATATCTTGGATTAGAGAATAGTAACACTATTAAGCAAGGCTGCTGCCAAAGCTTGGAATCATAGAGTGTAATGGATAGATGAGGAGTGTAGGAGTCAACCAAATTATAGTTTGTAAGAACCCTATTGAAATAAACTAAATAAATTGAAAAAATCATGCTATGTGATAAATACTGTGTGATAAATTGCAGAAACTAGAGGATTCTAGGCATAAAATGGAGGAATAACTTGATGTAGGAATGTAGACTAGTAATAGTAAACTTTTCAAATTTGGAGAAGCCATTAGCGAATATAAATTGCTTATACTATCAAACTGATGCAAATATGATTGATGCTGCCAATGTGACTAGAATGGTTGGTTGATTACTAGTTTCCTTTCCGTTCTAAATAGAATGTTATTAGTTAATCAATTGTCCCATCTTTAGTTTTATGGTTTTTACCTTGTAATGAGCTCTATGTTTGGGAGCTAAGCTAGTACTTTTATATTCAGCTTCCATGTGTTATTGATTATAATATAGTTCTTTTATTTTCTTAAAAAATAATAAACTTAATTTATTTCAATCACATTTAAATAAATAAATTTAATAAGAAATACCTTTCATAATCGAATTAAGAAAATTTAAAGGATTCTAATTAATTATCATTTCCAATCTAATTGAGATACAATTAATTATAATTCTAAAAGATGATCTCCAAAATATTAAGTAAGGATAAATTTAGTTATTGATCTTAATATATTTTAAAATAATTAATTTAATTATAGAATTAATGTTAAATTTAAAACTATTTTAAATTCTATTTATAATAAGTTATGTTAAAAAGGAAAGAGATTTTGACCTAAACTTATTCTAATTTAAATTACATTAACCTTGTTACTCAACAAGCCTTATTTTAAAATTTAATGTTAAGGCATTTTATTGCCTATCGCCCCTAATTGCGATCTTGGTTTAACCCTAATGAAGAAGGAGATATACTATCCTTATTCCTAAACAAGCTTGCTTTTAACCTTAAGAAACCATTGCCACATATCTATCAATTGGCACCACTCGTATAACCACTAGCCACTGTCACCTACTTTTTGGCATTCAACCACCACTTTAGTAACCATTGCTCCATGTCAATGCCATAAGAGATAGAACTACAACTAGACCGCCATCGTTAATGAATTAATCCCTATATTTGTTGTCAGGAACCTTCAGAAACTATGATTGGTTGCTATTTTCACCACCTCTATATGATATTATAAGGAGCTCCAACAGACAATTTGTAGATAATTTAAAGTAAACATAGACCAACCTATAATACAACTTTAAAGAATGAAGGCCAAAGGTTAAGCAAGGAGAAAAATGAAAGAAAAAGAGATGACATTAGAATAAGAATAAATTATTGAGTGAAATGTTGTTGTACAATGTAGACCTTAAGAAAAAAAAGAAAAGAAATGACCCTATTATATTAACATGCGTAAGAAGAAGATCAAAGACCCTAATAGTTATAATAGTAGTTGATGTACTTATAGCAAATTAATGAAAATTTAATCATAGTTCTTTCTCTTTCTCATCACCTTTACTCTCTACTTCTTCTTTCTATGTTCATCTTTTCTACTCTTGAAGAATCGTTAGTATTGACTATAAATTCTCAAAACCTAAATTAGGTGACTAGTTAGAATTTGCCTATTATCATATTAAGTGGCCTCAAATCTACCATATTCTAGATAGAATTAATAGTCAAAAGGAGAAGAAAATGACAAAGGAACTAAGTCTCAAGATGTGAGAAGGTTGGAGGAAAATATGAAAAATCATATTTAGGAATTGGAAATGAAGTATGGGAAATAAATAGAGGAATTGAAGGAATTGATAATGCAGCAGTATCAAATAGAACTCTGAAAACTTATTTAAGGTGTATGGTAGGAGAATATCCTAAAAAATAGAGTAAAATGATCCTCTCTTATAAAATGGTGGTATAATACCACATTTCGCGTTATCAACTGCTCTCATTTTGAAACTTTATATGGATTCTCTCTACCAATTTACATTTCTTACTTAGTGATAGGGATGCATTATATTAAGTTTTGAGATGCGGTTTAATATGGTTTCATCCCTATTTTTGGTGTAAAAGTGCTTAATTTGTATTCATTCTAACTTAGATTATAGATTTGATTACACGAAAAATTCTAATTAAAAGGTCAAGTTTGGAGAAGAATTGGAAAAAAAAATGAGTAAGGAAGAGGCTTGACAGAACCATCAATGACAGTTTCAACAATTTTTAAACAGTGCCATTGATAATCCAAAGATTGTCATTGATACCCAATTTATAGACCCTTCAATGATGGGTCATTGATGACGCCGTTAAAGGACTATTAACCATTTTTTAGCACCCTAAAAAAAAGGGGTAATCAAGACCTTTTACTCATCCAAACGTCATTAACCCTAAATTGGACATATTTAAGGATGAAGAGAAGGCCATTTTGTTAACTGTTATTCCCTTTTTGGTAGCCATCTATTTTCTTCTTAATTTTTTATTGTTTTTTATGTTTTATACCTTCCATTGAGTTGTATCTGCCAAACATTAATAGATAATATTTCTAGGTCTTTAGATACTATGTTTTTGGTTGATTTTACTATCCTTTATTGTTATTTTCATTTATATACTTGTTATTACATTTAGGTTATGTTATAGTCCTTATTTTTTATTTAAACCTTTGATTATTGTTTAATAGATTATTTAATCTTTAATTCTAACAAATTTATTTATTATTTTATCATGTTTTATTGAATTTATTTTCTATTTTAGTTAATTTCAATATGCTAAGCTAGTTTTCTCTTGGATAAGAAGATAGTAAAGTGATGATGGGTTTATAATTGTGAGATGGTGAATTGGTTTTTAATAGGTATTATGTTATATGATAAGGCTAGGTTAGAACTCTGATTAAATACCACGAATTAGGAATTATTTTATAGGTTTTTCCATCTTATTTATAATTTTTAATTCAATTGCTAGGTCTAAACTTTTGATCTATAATTGTCATTAGTCAATTCCACGAGTAGCAATAGACCAATTGAATTTATAATTAAGACTTAGTCAATTTAACCTAAGGCTTTAATTCTTTAACTTACATGATCTGTTTGTGTGAGAGATTATGGCTTAAGTTAATTGTTCCTTAGTTTTAATGCTACTACACAGTTGAATATAGAGATTGTATCCTAGGGTATTGTGTGGTTAGGGGTAAGTTTGCAATTGTACCAGATTTATCTATAGTTGGAGGAATGGAAAAAGAAGATCATACCTGAATTTATGGGCTAACATCTTAAGCATAGCACAATTTACATATTCTTTATGATTAATTGTAATTCTAGAATTCTAAAGATATCTTCTACCTACCTTTTCATTATTATTATTTTTTTCTTAATATTTTCATTCTTTTTTCTTTAGTTACATTTACTGTTTTAGTTGTTCGCTTTTTTTTATTTCACCTTTTTGTTTTATTTACGTTAATTTTGTGTAGTTATCTTTTAGTCTACCTTAATTTTGAAAAACCATGGGATTTTCATTTCTTTTGATTTTCTTTAGAACAACATTAACAATAGCATTAACACTAACTAGCTCTGTGTGATATTGACCCTGACTTATCCTGTAACATAGTTAAAAGTTTAAGTTAGGAATTTATTATTTGGTATTTAATGATAGATTCACCAAAATTTCAAAGTTGTTGCTAGCGAGCTAGCGTTAGTGTGTTTATTATTTCTAGTATTGTTTTATTCTTTATTTATTAACCTTTCTCATCTTATTTTCAACTTTGCATGCCCCGAAGTCCTTTAAAACATACGAGACTCCAAAAATTTGTGACTGAGAATAGAAGGCTTACTTCTTTCTCTATTAAATCCTTTTTCATTTTCTCTTGTTGTAGGTTGTATAAGGCTTCAGCAATTTAAGCGAGCTCAATACACTTCCATTCTTGATAGTGCAAGTTCATTATAATTTAAAGAGGAAGTTGAAGAGAAATTGCTTATACAAGAAGTGGAAGTTAAAGAAGCTTGAAGCTTATAATTTCAATCCAAATTTATTTTGCATCAATTATCCTAAAAATGAACATGAGTTTGAGATTAGACCTGGTCTAATTCGTACTTTCTTGATTTTTACAAGTTTTCAGAATAATAGCTTGTTAGGATCCATTTACATTACTGACCCAAACAAATTCCCCAAAGAGTTTCACATCGCATGTTCAGAGATGAAGCCTATTGGTATTATAGTAATTCAGTTGAAGTTAAGAACATTTCCTTTCACCTTAAAAAACACTATTACAGAGTGGCTATATGATCTACCAATTATAATGGTAACCACTTGGGAACAAATGCAACAAGTTTTCCTAAAGAAGTACCTCCCATCATCAAGAGCAATAAACATCTTAAAGAAGATTTAGGGCATTCGACGACAGGTAGGAGAGTCACTTCATGAGTACTAAGAGCACTTCAAGAAGTTGTGTAACAATTTTCCTAATCATTAGATAAGGCTATAGCTTCTAATTTAATATTTTTATAAAGGACTAATGCCTATAAATAGGAATATAATAGATGCAAGTAATGAAAGGGCATTAGTAGACAAGACATCAGTTGATGCAAAGAGGTTAATAACAACTATAGCATCTAACTCGTAGTATTAGGATAGTAGGAATAACTTGTCATCCTCTACATAGCAAGTTAAAGAAGTTTTTATCTCAAAGTTGAAACAACAAGTAGTACATCTCACATTCTTAGTAGAGCAAGTAGTGAAGGATAAAGGTAAAAGCTAAGGTATATGTTATTTGTTCCTTTTTAGATGATCTTACTGACATATCTCCTATATTGTAAGATGATCAATATATTTATGCAATTAGTAGACCCCAAAGTTAAAAAAAAAAGGTATGATCCTTACACCCTCACTTATAACCTAGGGTAAAAGGATCATCCAAACTTTAGATATAGGGGTAACTAGTAATGAGATGGTTCTAACTTTAGACCACCCATCACTCCACTATCACAAAGATTTAACTTTTCGTCTACGTTTTACCAAGTGAAGCAACCATTGTAACCTAGGCCTCCTTTGCCTCCACCATCACCACAAGCTAGAGGAATGTGACTGGATAAGATCATGAAGAATCTGGTGACCAACACTCTTTAGTTCTAACAAGAAATTAGGAATAGCATAAAAAATTTCGAGAATCAGGTGAACCAATTAGCGGAGACTCTAAGAAAGATATAAGAACAAGTTTATGATAGAGTTCCTAACCAATCAATGAGGGATCCTAGGTAGAATGTGTCTATTATCTTCATGCAAAGTGCGAGGCCAAAAGAGGAGGAGAAGTTGGACAAGAAGGAAGAGTAAGAAAAGAAGAGAAAGGAAGAGCAAATAGTGCGAGAAAAGGAGGATAAGATGCCTCCTAAGGTACATAATACATCACTTAATATTTCTATCCACACATCAGTTTCTTTTCCTAACAGGTTGCAAAAAAGGAGGATTAAGTGAAGATAGAGAAAGAGCAAGCGAGAAAGAGAATATAAGAGGAGAATAAGGAGAAAGAGAAAGTAAAATTTGACATTTTCTATGAGGTAGAGGTGACCATACCTCTAATTGAGGCTATTAAAAAGTTCTTGAAGGAGTAGGGCATGAGGAAGTAGAAGAAGAAGGATGAAGTAAAGGCAAGTATAGGGGACAGTGTACTAGTAACTCTATGAAAGATACCACCCAAGTATACAAATCTTGGTATCTTTTCTATCCCATCCAAAATAAATAATACAAGGAATGATTAGTTCCTGACAGACTTAGGAGCTTCTATTAACATAATGTCTTGATCTATTTTTAAAAAATTTAAAACTTGTGTTATTCTGTAATTAGCAGATGGTTATAAAGCTTACCTCAGGGGATACTTGAGGAAGTCTTGGTACGGGTGGATACATTTTTTTTCCAGTAGATCTCCATGTTTTGGATATGCAATATGAGGAATCTTCCATTTTGATAGGGAGACCATTTTTGAAGGTATCCTACATAATGATTAATTTCCATCATGGAGAGTTAACCATGAAGTATGAGGGAGAAGTTATAAAGTTCAACATCTCTGATGCTTTAGGACATCCTACTTATTGTGAGTCAGTTGTAAGGGTGAATTTGGCTAGCTTATTAACTCATTTCTATCATTCACATGTGAATTTTTAGGTTCTTTAGATGATAGATGATGCACGAATAACTAGAGGTCAAGCTAGTGACCTTAAACAAGCGTTTATTGAGAGTCACCCAAATCCTATCCTTCGTTTTTTTGCATTTGTTTAACTTTCTTTTGATTATTTTAGTTGTAGGTGTAATAAGCAAAGATCTTTTTCATGAAGGCTAACAAGGTCTACATATTATAGGAGAGTATTCTTGTTTCCACTTCTATGTATGTTTAATTTGTTTTTTAAAGAACATTGAGGATAATGTCCAATTTAAGTGTATGAGTGGAGAATAAGTTCAATTTTCATGCGCTTAAGTTATTATGAGTTTAAGGGTGATCATTTGAATGTTTTATCTTAAAATAATCTTGATTTTTAGTTGATTGTTAATTGTAGCATTTGAAAGCAATTGATGTCTTTAATTTAGTAAAGCTTGATTAACTCTTGAAATGATAACTAACCTAAAAGAAATTTTGTTTCTCTTTTTCTTTTAAGCGTTTTGTATGTGTTTTGTAACCCATATATATGATGTTAAATGTTTAAGGACATTTTGTATGGTTTGCTATGTGAATTTAGGGATAGGATGATTAAAATTATATGTAAAAAAAAAAGGAATTTATGATGCTGAATAAAATGAGCAAATTTCCCTTTCAAACCAATGTAAAGGTTAAAGTTTAATAGTGCTATTAGTAGCCATTTGAGAGATTGATCTAGATGAATAACCAGAGATGTGCATAATAAAATGTATAACTTTCTGTCAAAAGACTAGATGAAATCTCAAATAAGGTAAAAGGCTAGTTATGTAATTAGGAGTGTGCACGATATAATGTAATCATGTGCCTTCAAAAGCTAAGTGGCCTTCAACTTATTGCTCCAAGTTCAAATTATGTTATGTTTTTTGTTATTTTGAACATCCTTAACTATATTTTTGTGATGACCAATGCAAGATGACTAGAATGCTTGATATTATGCATATTGGGTTACTTTCTTACTAACTTTTTTCTTTGCTTATGATTACGTTATTTTTGGTCATGATGGAATTGAGATTTGTTAATTGAATTAAAGGCATTGATTAAATCCTGTTATTTTCAATTAGCTTTCAACTTTTGATTAGGATTTTTTGAGTGAATCGTTTAAGTCATTACTTGAGGATAAAAAAATAGTTCAAGTGTGGGGGTATTTGAAACGGATACACTATCTTTAGTTTTAAGATATGATTTAATACAATTTCATCCTTATTTTTTTAATCTAAAAGTGCTCAATTTATGTTCATTTTGAGTTAGAATATAGATTTGATTATAAGACACAAATTCTAACTGAAAGGTACAAATTTAGAGAAGAATTCAAAATGAGCCCAAGAGAGGGTTGATAGAACCATCAATAGTAGTTTCAATAGCTGTGAAATGGTGTCGTTGATGATCCATAGATCGTTGTTGATACCTGAGTTACAGATCCTTCAACAGTAGGTCATGTACGATACCGTTGAAGGACTGTTAACCACTGTTAAACCATCATTAAGCATTTGGAAAATGAAAAATAAGGGTAATCAAGACTTTTACTCATCTAAATGTTGTTAACCCTAAATTAGATATATCTAAGGATGAAGTGAAGGCCATTTTGTTAGTTGTTATTCCCTTTTGGTAGCCATCTATTTTCTTCTTATTTTTCTATTTTCTAATATTTTATGCCTTCCATTAAGTTATATCTGCAAAAATTTGATAGAAATTTCTAGGCCATTAGATAGTCTACTTTTAGTTGATTTTAATGTCCCACCTTGTTATTTTCGTTTATATACTTGTTATTACATTTCGGTTATGTTTTAGTACTTATTTTTTGTTTAACCCTGTGATTATTGTTTAATAAATTGTTTAATCTTCAATTCCAACTGCTTTATTTGTTATTTTAGCATGTTTCCTTGTAATTTATTTTCTATTTTAGTTAATTTCAATATGCAAGACTAGTTTTCTCTTGGTAAGAAGATATTAAAGGGATGATAAGTTTATAATTGTTAGATGGTGAATTAGTTTTTTATGGGTATTGTTTTATATGATAAGAATGAGTTAGAACTCTGGATAAACGCCACGAATTAGGGATTTCTCATAGGTTTGGCCATCCTATTATGATTTCTAATTCAACTGTTAGATTTAAACTTTTGATGTAGAATTGTCATTAGTGAATTCCACGAATAGCAATAGACTAACTAAATTTATAATTGAGAATTAATTAATTTAACCTATGGTTTTAATTCTTTAAGTTACATGATTTGTGTGTGAGATTATGGCTTAAATTATTTGTTTCCTCATGTTTAATGTTATCACCCAATTAAATCTAGAGATCGTATCCTAGGTTATTATATGGTTAGAGGTAAGCTTGTGATCGTACCAGATTTATCTATAGTTGGAGGAACGAAGGAAAAAGGTCGTACCTAAGTATATAGGAACATCTTAGGCACAACAAAATTGACATGTTTTCGATAAATAATTGAAATTCTTAAATCACAAGGATATATTCTGCCTAACTTTTTGTTATTGTTATTATTTTCTTAATATTTGTGTTCTTGTTTCTTTAGTGACATTTATTGTTTTAGTTGTTCGTTTTCTTGTTTTTTAGCAATTTTTTTATATATGTTAATTGTGTTAATTATCCTTTTGATTACCTTTATTTAGCAAAACTAGGGGATTTTCATTTCTTTTTATTTTCTTTAGTGTAACATTAGAAATAGCGTTAACATTAACTAACTCTCTGTAAGATCAACCATAACTTGCCTTACTACATACTTAGGAGATTAGGTTAGGAATTTATTAGTTGGTATTCAACAATAGATTCACCACTTAACAGTTGATTCAAGAGGCTACCATTCAACTAATTATATGTCATTGTCAAAGATTTCAAAATTACATGAAGCAACTAGCTAATAGACACATAACAAAGCATAGTTTTTCAATTAATGATTGGGTATATGTCGAGTTGCTACCTTATTGTTAGACTACTATAAGAGGAAGAGAAAACCATAAGATTCCAACTTTGTACTTTGGACTATTTAAAATCTTACAAAGAGGGGAAGTAGTGGCATATAAGTTAGAGCTATTAAAGGCTCTAAATTTCACAATGTCTTTCAAGATTCTCAACTCAAAAAGCATGTTTTTTATGCCTCCAAATTTCAATCTCAACTTCATATTTCTCTTTAAGACATAACTAAATATCTTGTAGATTTTGTTGATAGAAAAATGGATAAAAGTGCAATAATCTAGTAGTTTAAATTTTAGTGTAGTAGTTAGAAGATATGAAAATACCTCTTACGAATTTTTATACAATCTACAACAATGTTATATTGATATAAACCTTATGGATAAGGTTTTTGGAGAGGGATGCATTGATACAATTTAGGAGAATGAAGGATGAAGTTGAAGCAAAAAAGAAAGATGAAAGAGAAAGAGATGATGTCATAATAAGAAAGAAAATATAGAGTGAAATGTTGCCATATAGTATAGACCTTAAAAAAATAAGTTAAGCAACCCTGTTGTATTAACACATGTAAGAAGGAGACTCAAAGAAATAACTATAAAAATCATTAATGTATATATAACAAATTAAAGAAAATCCAATGAAAGTTCTTTCTCTTTCTAACTACCTCTACTCTCTGCTTCTTCTTTTTATTTTCATATTTTCTATTCTTGAAGAATATTTTGTATTAATTATAAATTCTCAAACCCTAAATTAGATGATTAGGTAGAATATATCAATTATCACATTACCCTATCTTTGCACATCTCCTTGCTCAACAATAGACTTCGCCCTATTGATCACTTCCGAGAAAAGTTAAAAATTATTAGTTACCTCAATAATTCCTACAAAGTTAAAGATTTCTTGTCACTGTTGGTTTATATCCTTATAGCTAATCATTTAGTTGAAATTGCAGGTATGACATTGTAAATATATTCAATAAAGGTATTCTTTATCTTTACGTACTTTTATTAATATTGAAATAAGGGAGGTTCTAATTAATAGCTTTCATGATGACAAAATATATTTATTAATGTTTTAGTTTTGATGTACTTAAAAGATGGTTCAATTCGAAATGTGTGAGAAAAATATATGGTAGAGCCTAAGGAGTATATTAATTCATGAAGAAAATGATTTTAGTAAAGTAAGAATTGAAGGGAAGATCGAGACTAAAAAGAACAAGGCTAAATAGGTTAAGATTTATATCTTAGTTGTGACTTATTATTTGATCTTTTCAATGCTTAAAGGACTCAGCATTTGCTTAATAATTTGCATTTAATGTTTTGGTGTAGATTATATATTTTAGTCAAGCATTTTAGAGTTTTCATGATCATTTGTATAATAGAATTTGGTTTAGAGTTTCATATTAGTTTGTAGTTTCACAATAAAAAGGAAATTTGGTGATTTGTTTTAAAGATGTCATTTTGATGTATTAAAATGTTTTAGAAATTTGTTTAACTTTGTTTTAGTGTGTTTGAATATGGGTGAGTAAATATTTCATGTGAAAAATATTTTGAAGGATGTTTGAGAAAGTTTGAAAATTTTGGAAAATTTTTAGAATGAAAAATTTTCATTAGCCAAGAAAAATTTTGTTTTTGTATTTAGATGAAAAGCATTAGTACCTAGAACTACTTATGGGATGTCTTGAAACTTGTATAAATTGGTTTTAAAATGAAAAGAATAATTTTGAAAAGTTCAGAACAATCTTTAAAAGATTTTGAAAATTTGGAAAGGTTTTAGAATTGTTTAAATTTCTCATAACTAAGACAAATTTTGTGTTTGAGCTTCATTAATAAGCCTTAGTATTTACAATTGCTTAATAAATGATTTACAAATTGTATAAGTTGTTTTTGGAGTGAAAGAAATGGTTATGACATATTTAAGAATGGATTAGAATTTGTTTGAAATTGAAAGTTTTAAAAATTTGCTTAATTTTTCATAAACCAAGACATAATTTATTTTAAGCTAAATTGAAAGGTATTGGTATTCATAATTACTGACAGAACATCTGAAACTTGGCTACATTTGCTTTAGACATAAAGGAATTGTTTTTCCAGTGTTTAGATTGGTTTTGGTTTGCTACAGAACCTAGAACTAGTTCTGTAGAACCATTGGTTGATCAATAATATATAATTGGTCAACTAGTTAATGGTTTTTAGGGATATAGTTTAATCAGTCTTTGTCATGTGGTCAACCAATGTAGGCGACCCAGACTATTCAACTGAGCCATGACACTAATCAACCAGTTGAGAGGGAAAATGTTCAGTAATGGCTAGTTTTCAGTCCAACAATATTGTAATTGCTTTTAATAGCTAGATTGAGTCTCTAATAGGTTTTTGAGCATATTGAGGCTATAAATACATGTTATAAGTGTTAAAAAACAATCTTTATGTATGTTTGATAATTCAGAAAACTTTGATTGAGTTCTTGAGTTATTTATATGATGAATGAGTTTGAGGGATATTTTAAGGTTTACACGTTTGCATTTTTTAAGCCCTCTTTTAGCACAGTTTTGATCAATAAAAAGAGAGTTTATATTGATGATTTTAATCTTGGCTTGAGTGAATTTAGGGGCTTATGTATTGGGATTAAAATTGTTGAGATTGGAATTAAAAAAGGGTTACTCTTCACCCATCTAAAGAAGATTATCTTTTTTTGAATTTTTTTTAAATTTTTTTCAAAAATTAAAAAAATATTATCTTTAGTTTCTCTTCAACATAAAATAAGATTTGTAAGGGTTTCCTTCACATTCTAGGAAAGAAGATTGTAAGGATTTCTCTCTACATTAAATAAGATGATTTGATATAGCAAAATATCCAAGTGGGAATTTGCATAATAGACGTAAGCAAAGGATTGTTTTGATGAACTACTATAAAAATTGATTTGTAATTTCTTGTCCTACTCTTTTAGTTTTTTTAATTTAAATTATATTGGCATATTATCACACTTAGGATGAATTGTAGTATAAGGACTCCATGCTTTACAAAAATTGGTTTAGATAATTTAGGCTTAAATTTTAGAAAATTTTAATAGACCTAATTCATTCCTATTTTAGGTATCCATATAGAGCTATCAGTTAATTATAAATAATAGTTAATACTAAAGACAAAATCCTATGAATAATTATTATGCAATTAAAAATTATAATTAGAGCATAATTATGATATTCAAATTACATTTTTGTATTATTCCCAAATTATTCCTAGTTAAAGTTTAACATTAGCATGCGTTATGTTTCTTTCTTATGAATAAAGTAATTGATCTCATAAATTAAAGTGTAATAACACTTAAACAAATATGTAAGTATTTATTAAAGAATAAGTTTAGTAAACTGACTCAATTATAAGGGTCATAAATGAAACATTACTTGTATGCATGTGGATTATCTCATTATAATAGTTATATAATTAATCCTTAGAGTTGAGACAACTAAATTGATCTCAAATAAGAATAACTGTATTATAATACTACTTATGATCTATTATATGGAGTAGTTCAAGTTGGTAGTAATGGGATATAGTATAATTTATATGGAGATAATAAAGTGAATCAATAAAGGATTTGTCCCTTTAAAATAATTAAGGAACATATTTCATATTCTTGACTGGTAATAATTTGGAGTTCTCTAACTAAAGGGAATTGAAAATTGAATTTTTTTAAATATCAATTTTAAATTATTTATTAATAAAAAAGAAAGAACATGATTATATTATTTAGAGTAAACTCTAAGTCCATAAGCTAATTCCATTTAAAATATTAGATGATGAAAGAATTAAATCACACATTACAACCATATATGGACAAATTAAATCAAATTACGTTTACATTCCTAATATTTGGATGACCATGATATATTACTAGATGTCAATCTTGATATATAATTATAAAATTTTTAATTATATAATTAAAGATAAATTTAAAAATTTTTAATTTATTTAATATATTTAATTTTAATTGTGAATTAGAATTAGAATTCATAATCGTAACCAAAATATTAGGAACTAAATGGGTCACATATAAGGATTTACTAGACTAGAAAAAATTAATTAAATTGGACTTAAGCATGAAGTTTTAAAAAATTTAAGTATCAAACATATGATATTTGATTTTAGTAAGATTAAATTATAAGTATGATTGAATTTCGACTTTAATTATAATTTTTATTTAATTTTAATATTAAGAAAATGTTTATTTTTCTCATATAAAAGAAAGAAGAGTTAGTACTATACTTCATCTTCCTCTCAAAATTGTTTTTGAGTTCTCTTATAATCAAATCTATGGATACCATTAAAGACTAGAAAATTAAACAATTTATCAATGATGGTACAAGAAATAGAAGATTCTACAGGAAAAGGAAACTAGAGTTTTTGAAATCTCATTATTTTTCATGTTTATTATTTCAAGTTAAATTAGTAAGGTGATCGGTAGAGAAATTGTAAAAATAATTCCACTGCACTATGATTTGATCATGGTTAATTTCCTAATCGTGGTATAAAAGAAATATTCAATAATTTTCATTTGATTCACTTGATTGATTATGATTACTTTAATATGTGTAGTGGCAATGCCTTTTTGTATTCTATAAGTGTTTTAAAAGAAAAAATATGTTACAATGTAGTATTTTCTTTAGAAAATTTGCTAGAAACTATATTGTGGTTAGTTTTTGCTACTATTGATTGCGTTTTGTGATGTGTTTCTAGATTATTGCTTTACCTTTTGAAAATAGTTTGTATAGTTTTAAAAATTGCTTCTCCTCTCTATTGTCTTACTACCACGTGTTTTTCTATTGATAGAAAAACATTAACATATCCCACATCTATGCATACAGGTACTGAAAATTGTTTTTAAAATTAAGTTTTATAAATTTTATTAGTTTTTGCTTGTACTCTTTGAATCATTTTATTTTTTGAAATTTTTTCCTTTAATTCTTTATGTTTTTTAGACTACTTGAATATAATGTTATATTTTAGAAAATTGGTTGTTGCTTGTGGCATACTTTTAAAGATGTTTATTATTTCTTAATTAGCATTCAAAAACCAGTTAGAAAATTGAAAAACCTTAGGTTATCATGTACATGCACCAATTAAAACTTTGGGGTTAACTACTGCACACATCTTATAGAAAAAAGGTCAGTGCATGTGCCATAGTCTCTCTTCCCTATTTTAATTTTTAAAAAAGTTTTTAATTATATAAAAATAATTTTTAATAAAATTAAGATCAAATTAGTTTAAATTTCTATTAAATTTGATAAAATTGTTTTCTAAATGTCTGAAAATATTTTTAAAGGGTATTTTTTATGAATATGTTTGAAATATAGCTTATTTGTTTAAAAGTTGAATAATTAAATTAAATGAGTTATTAAATCAATAATTAAAATTAAAAATTGCTAAATTTATCTTTCATAATGAGATTATATTAGATAAATATAATAATATTATATTAATTATAATGAGACTTAGAAAATTTTAAATCTCTTATTAAAATGTTAAATATATGTTTATAACATGATTGTTAGCTTCTATAGTTCTAAAAACAAAATAAATCTCTATTTATTATTAGGCTTTTTAAGCAAACTCAAAATAACTTTAACCTAAATATGTTTATTCTTATGATAATTCTATTTCACTAAATATATGATTTGGATGAGCAAACTAATGATCATATGAATTTATAGGTAGTATTAGGAATACCATATAAGATATGTTTTAATACAAAGTTGTCATCTAACAAATCCATAAGTCAAATTAAATGTGATTGATAAGAATTTTATCTATCTAATTTTAATTTAATTTATTTCTTAAGCAAATTCAAGATCAATTAAATTAGAATGGGATCTTAATCTCACTAAGAAATTATATGATAATTTTTCAAATTAATAGTAGAGACTATTAATTTATTTCAAATAATAGGAGTAATTAAATGTTTTATTGATATAAACTAATATATACTCTTTTATGTTTCTGTTTTTAGAAAAATGAGTATAGATTTGTCTTTGAGAAGCATCATAAGTGCTAAAAAGTTAACTGAATCTAATTTCTCAAACTGACTATACAACTTGAGAATTGTTCTTATGCAACAAAAAAAATTGTAAATTTTTTACATTGTGATTCCACCTGAGCTAAAAGGGTGCAACTGATTGTATCTAGGAGAGATATAGACGTCATATAGATGACAATAAGCAAAACGTGCGACACTAGCTAGCATGTCTCCTAAGCTTTAAACACAATATGAGCATAAGGACACTAGGACATGATAGTACATCTTCAAGAGTTCTTTAGTATACAAAGTCAGGTGAAAAGCTTTGAGATTTTAAGAGCTCTATATCAATGTAAGATGACACATTAATCTTTAATAAGGTTGCATGTACTAATGATGATTGGTTATATTAAAAAAATTAAGCCAATTAGGTTATGTCATGAAATATGATTTAAGCATTGATTTAGTCCAATCTTCTCACAATTTCTTATGAACTTTCACATAAACCAAAAGTGAAGTTATGTGAATCTACCTAGGAATCAAACCTAGAGAACCTATAAACAAGATTGAATCTCACTAAGAAAGTTAAATCAGATTTACAAAAACTGACCTATTGATTACAAAGATCAAGAACCAATTTCACAAAGTGTTTTAATGCCATAGAGAAATAATTCTTTGATAAACTTAAAAGCTCAATAAAGATCAAGAGAAGAAGCACTCGCAACTCTCAAAATTATGTAACTCTAATATGTAACTTCACATCTTAATTCTTCCAGTTTATTGATTAGAGACATCCCCTTTATATAAAGCTATGTAGAAAAATATGAACATCCACAATTAAAAATGTAACAAGGATTATTTTTCAAGTAAAAAAAACTATATAGGAATACTACTTAAATTGGAAAGTTAATAGTTCCTATTAAAGTAATAATCTCACTATCAATTCTACCTGGACTAGGAGTTTATTAGAATGCCTTATTTAAGGCTTAATACAACAAGGAAAGTTTCATCATTAGTATTTTTCTTAATTATATTATAATTCTACATAATAAATCCTAGCCTAAATAGGAAACTGGCAAAAAATTACAAAAACATAATAAACATGTTATGGGCTTTACAGTTAAGGAAAATATAGCCCAGTGAAAACAAAACAATTACTATATTAATAAATAAACATTGAAATATGAAAATGGCTCTTAATTCATGGGCTTTTGCTTTTAGGTCTTCTCAAACTTTAGCTTTTGTAGTTGGCTAACTAAGCATATGAATTAGTCCTTTGGTTGGCTAGTCATGCTTACATAAAAAAGGATGTGACACATGCTTAAGACCATTGAAGAATTCCTTAAGAATTTATCTATTTCTTTTCTTGTTATGAGTTCTTTAAGTAATAAGAAAATGTTCTTCTCGAAGAACATGAACCAGAACAAGAAACAGAAGGTTTCTTTTAAGGTAGCAAAATCAACTAATAGTGTAAAAGGAGTTTGTCCTAAATTTGTGGGGTATTCAAAAGAGAGTATTAGATATTAATTTATGATCCTCTTGAATAAAAGGAGTTTGTCCTAATATATACCACATTCTTAAAAAGAGGTTCCATTCTTAAGAAAGCGTAAAAGTAATGTAAAACTTAGGGAATTTTAAGAACTATCAAGGATAAAAAGAATCTTAAATTGATACATCAAATTTTCAACTAATGGTTCAAAGACACATAGTTTGTAATTCTTTAATAAGGTACATCACCCTCCTTACTTATGGATTAATGAGCCTACTAATTTTAAAGAAGTAATTTTATATGTTGATTTTTAAAATGGCTTAAAGTTATGAGATTTGAAACGGAAGCCATATACATTAACCAACTATGAGTTTTAGTTGATGCACCTAAACCTATTGTACCTATAGGTTCAAGTGAGTTTTTAAGAGAAAACTAACATATATAATGTACATACGTATAAACTAAGGCTAGTGGTAAAATTTTACAAACAAAAATGTAAATCCTACGGCACCCAAGAGGGGGGGTGAATTGGGTATTAAAACTTTTTCACAAACTCAAACTAACAACCTAAATCAATTGGAAAACTAAATGCAATCACTAAACCAATATTCAACCTAAGATGGAATGATAATGCAAATATCAAAGTAAATGCAATAA
>JAOXYD010000008.1:21986725-22004823 GCA_028565735.1 Pinacopodium congolense | reverse complement strand
GAAGTTGTTTATGTATGTCTGAATTTGTTTGAATATCTTTGTGTTATGAATTTTGGATTATGGAAGGTTTATGAATTTTATGAAAAGGTTTTCAAGTTTGTTAAAATGAAAAGTTGTCATAATCAAGGCAATTCTTTTGTTTTGAATTTATTGAAATGTTTTGATGATTCAAATAGCCTTGAATTGTGGTTTAAACCTTGTTTAATGTTAGGAATTTATTTGGAAAGTTTTAGAGTTAGTTTGGTGTGTAAAAATTATGTTTATTGTGGCGATCGATTGTTAACTGATTGATTAAGGTTCCAGTATGTTGGTTACATTTATTTTGCATCATTTGATAGGTGAAATTTGTTGGTACATAAGCTGAAAAATATAGCTTGCATATATGTTTCATATTTAGACAGCTTGTGTTGATATTAATTGAATCTGATTGTTTGGGTATTTATCTGTGCTTTTACTGGATAAAATTGTTTGTTTATGATCTATTGAAGTGTTAGGAGGCTAGTGATAAGTTTGGTTTGCCTTTAGAATTTTCAGAATTGAGTTTATTGCATGAGCATTAAAGAAACACCATAGAAGGTGTGTTTAGTAACTTATTTTGGGGGAATTAATTTGTGTTAATTATTGATCGTGGTATAGGCTGCTCTTTGCCTTTAAAATAGAATTGGTAGGTTGCTCTTCACCTTAGATAAAGAAGATTTGAATTGTGTTAATCCTTGTTTGTTAATTGGATTAGTTTATGCCTTAATTATGCATTGAACATTCCATATTGCATTAGTTCCATTTGAGCCCTTATCTTGTGTTGATTTTCATCAAGGGTGTCATAAGCTATATAAGCTTGGGTTGAAGCTCAAGAGAGCTTGGTGTAGGGGCTATCCTTGTAGGATAAAATCCATAAATTGTGGTTGTGTTGTAAGGCTCCTCTTTGCCATAAAAAAATTGTTGTTCGGGTTACTCTTTACCCATTTAAGTAAAATTGTGATAGGTTCCTATTGACCTATTGGTTAAAGATTTCATATTGTTTAAATTGGCCTAAGGTGTTTAAAGTGTTTTAATTCCACAAGAAAGTTTTAAACACCAAATTCACCTCCCTCTTGGGTGCCATAGGGCTAACATAATCTTACTTAAGTAAAATGAAGAGTAACCCTTAAAATATTAATTTAAATATATATAATTTTTTTTCACAAAATAAACCTCAATTATAGGCTACCAAATCATTAGATTAAGCTTATATAACTCAACAAAAACCTGATAAAAAACAATACTCAAAGGGGCTCAAATGTAATCAATGTAATGCTTATACCTTCTGCATTCTCTAATGCTCATACATAGCATAAATCAATCCAATTTATATTCAAATATCAGTGTAACTTAAATCTTATTTTATATAAGTTAAGAGCAACCTATCAACTCTATTTTAAAATGACAAAGAGAAGCCTTAAATTAATCACAATAATTAACAAAGTCAATTCCCTAAATCAAGTAACAAAACGCACCTTACATGGTGTTTTAGTGAAGCCTATGCAATAAAATAAAATTTTAAACTTTAAGAGATTAAAAAACTATATAGAAAGCCTCTTAACTTATAAACATATCATAAATAATCAAATTAAGGCAACAAAAATGAAATTAAAGCATTAAATATTCAAATTTAACCAATATGAACATAAGTTGTCAAAATATGTAGCACCTATGTTCCAGCTCACTAAAGCAATTTTTTAATCCACACTAAAAATGTAAACTTGAGATAAAAAGCCTAATAGAACATTAATATATCAGTTAGAAACAAATTTAAAAAATTAAAAATGAAATTAACGCATAAAAAAATAAATGTAAATAAGAACAAATCAAGAACACGCAAACCTGAAATCTTTAGAGTAACTTGAAAAATTAAGCTTAAACTAATAATATAATAGTTTAAAAATTGAAACCAAAACTCTAGCACAATATTGAAGACTTAAAAGAATAGAAATCAACAAATTTACCATATCAAAAATAGATTTAAGGAGTGAAACTGAAGTAGAATGAAGATATACTCAAAACTTAATAGTTATGAGCAATTTGTAACTTTGATACTCAACCAAATGTTATAAGTGCTAATCAAAGTAAAAGATCTACTAAACTTTCGAAACCTTAAACAGACTGAGAACAATATATTTGCAGCACTAGAAATGGATGTAAATCAAGAAAATTAAGATTGAATGAAGAGTAGTAATAAAACTATCAAAACTTGAGAAAGAATACTTTAAAGGCTTTATCTTTCATAAAATTACATAAAGAATGTTATGAAAGGCTTAGAATACTTATATATAGGTTTAAGAAGTAGTTAGAGATGTTAGGAACAAAAATTAACTATTTGGGCATTAAAATACTGTTGAAACTCAAAACTTAAAAACTAGCCATTAGAAATAGAGTCTCTACTCAACCGTTGTTGAGCTTTCTAGGAAATAGGGGTTAAATGACCCTTGATATATAGCACCATTGAAGTCCTCTACACCTATTATTGATAGCCTAGAAAAGAACAAAAATGACTTAAACCAAATCTAAAACAACTCGAAGAAATTCCTAATATTAATTACAACTTTAATAAGCTTTTAAAACACATATCAAGGATTTTTCAATATCAAAAACCTTTCAATGAAATCAAACAAAAAAATTAGCCTTGATTAAGAAAGCTTTTCATTCTTAAAAAACTTTAAAACTTTTCAAGCATTTCCTAAATCTTTCCATAAACCAAAATTTAGAACATAAATAGATTCAAACAAATTCAAACACACATAAACAACTTCAAGCAACATTTCAATTTCTTTATATTCATCAAGAGGTATATATTAACTCAATTTATCACATTACCTCTTAATTAAACACCTTAATGTCTCTATATCTTTTTAAACCAATTCCTAATAGCTCAATACATATTGAAATCTAATTAATCACTAAAACAAAATTTTAAATCCTATATGTAAATATTCATGTAAATATGATTTATAGATGCGCGAGCCCTTTTAAGCATTGATTAAGATCAAGTTTATGACTACATAACAAAATACACCTAAACCTAGCCACACTTTATCTTTTTCTCTTGATCACTTTAACTATTCAATACTTGCTTCATTCTTCTTCTTCTTCTTCTTCTTCTTCTTCTTCTTCTTCTTCTTTTTGTTTAATAAAGGCTTTTCTATCTTAAGCTTCAGCATATGTCCTTGCACTTTTACATTTTCATATCTTTTTAAAGCATTAAAAAAACTAAATAATTAGTAATTAGAATATTTTGTCATCATCAAAACACATGATTAAAACCTCCCTTAGTTTAACACACTCAAACGAAGACAAGAAGGCAGGAGGAACCTCCACGTCATCCAACCATAAGGAGAAGGCAAAGTTTGGATATAGCAAGCTAAAATTTAAGGGAAAACATAGACATAATGAAAAAAGGAATGCCAAAGTTAATGAAAATAATATTGTTTCCATTACTGGCTAGAAAAATAACAAGAATATTGGATGCTGTATTTGTGGTGTCCCCCCACAAAACACTTTGTGATTGAAAATGAGCCAAGAGGGTAAAGTTGCAACCCTTGTGAATCCTTTACAATTACTCAATACTTTGACAAATAAGAAAGGTAACACACATGCTTATTTGATCCATTTACAAGTATAAATCAGTAGGATAGTTATGGTAGCAATAATGGACACATGTTCTACTCACACCTTTATTGTGGATAGAATGGCTACGAAATTCAGATTGAAGGTAAGTAAAAGCACAAATAGGTTGAAAACAATGAATACCAAAGCTAGAGATGTAGTTGGAATGGCATATAATGTCCCTATTTCAAATGATTAACGGGTTGGAAAACGCAACATGATAGTGATTCCTTTGGATGATTTTGATTTTATTCTCAAAATTGACTTCTAGAGGTAAAATAAGGTTGTTTTGTCAACACTTAGTTAGGACCCCAAATTTATCAAGTGTAGGCAAATTGGTGCAAAGGGAATTGGCCACTAGAAATCTTCCATCACTTCGAATATAGTTGTGGAGAAATGACTCAAGAATGGTGAGCAAACTTTTCTTACAACTCTAGCAAAAGTGAAGGGAGAACTAACCATGGAAATCCATAGTGCAGTGACTAACTTGTTAAATGAATACAAGGATGTGATGCCTTTGGAATTTCCAAAGGAACTCCCACTTAGGAGACATCAGATTGAGTTAGAACTAGCTGCAAAACCTCCTACCTAAGCCCTTTAACTGAATGCCCCTTATAGAGCTCAAGGAATTAAGGAAGCAGCTGGGAGAAATCTTAGAGGTCAGCTATATTCAACTCTACAAAGCATCATATTGAGCTCCAGTGTTGTTTCAAAAGAAGGCAAATGGTCATTACAAATATGTTTATATTATAGATCATTGAACAAAGTTACAGTATAGAAAAAGTATCCCATTTCATTGGTGCAAGATCTAATGAATAGGTTGAGTAAGGCATCTGTGTTTTTTAAGCTAGATTTTTGGTTTGTTTATTGACAAGCTAGGATTATGGCTGGTGATGAGCCAAATACCACTTGTGTAATAAGGTATGAAGCTTATGAATTTTTAATTATGCCTTTCAACTTGAAAAATGCTCATGCAAATTTATGCATTCTAACTAATGATGTTTTATTTGAGTTCTTAGATGAATTTTTTGAAGTTTATTGAGATGACATAGTAATGTACAAAAATAGCTTGGTGGAGCATGTTTTCCATTTGTACCTAGTGTTGGATAGATTGAAGGTGTATAAGCATATGTCAAGATGGAAAAAAATTGAGTTTGTTAAAGCTGAAATCAAGTTCTTGGGGCACTGGATAAGAAAATAACTGTTGTATTTTATTGCCTAAGGGTGTTACATGCCCATTTATTAGATCCTAAGGTCACGGTGAGAATGAAAATTTTGGTGAATACCTTCTTTAAGGTGTAAAAGAATTTGTCAACCAAAAAATATAGATGGTAGGAGTTCTTGGCTACATATGATTGTATGTAGGAACACAAACTTGAATAGTGCAACCAAGTGACTGATGCACTTAGCTGAAAAGAATTGTGGCTACAGTGTATAACTTGTCTAGAGTTGAGGTAGATTTTAAAGACATAATTTAACAAGGTGGGAAGTTAAATACTAATTACTATCGATTAATGAAAAAGAGGCACCATGCAATTATCAAATGATATTAGTTTGAAGATGGATTCCTTGTGGTTAAGGAAGGTAGATTATATATGCCTTACTTTGGTGGATTGCGGAGATAGTTAATGAAGGAATCATATAATTCTCTTTGGGCAAGATATCTTAATAGGGAAAAAGGGGATGGCACTTTTGTCTAGATCATATGCTTGGCCATAAATGGAGCAAGACATTGAGACTTATTATAAAACATGCTTGATGCATCAATAAGACAAAGTGGAGAGGCAAAAGGAAGTAGAATTGGTCTAGCCCCTCTCCATTCCAAAAAGACCATGGATGTCAGTCTCTATAGATTTTGTTGTAAAATTTTCAAAGGTAGATGATAAAACATTTATATTGGTTATAGTTGATCGATTTTCTAATTATGTTGTCTTCAGGACTATCACTTGCTTAGCAGAGGTAGCAATTGATTTGTTCTACCAAAATGTTATTAAATGCTTTAGTGTTTTAATAGATGTGATAAGTGATAGGGATCCATGATTCACTAGTCAGTTTTAGCTTGCAATGTTCAATATGATAGGGGCTAAACTTAAGTTCTTCACTACAAATCACCCCCAAATAGATGGGAAAACTAAAAGGATTAATGAATTGTTGGAAGACTACATAAGGCATTACATGAGGGTAAGTTAGAAAAATTGACCAAGTCTTTTGGATAGTGCATAGTTTGCATAGAACCTCCATCAATCCTCTATAATGGGACAAAGTTCCTTTGAGTTCATCTTAAGGCAACAACCTCTAACTCCCTTAGAAATAATCAAGTAACATTTTGGAGGTAAGTATCCTATTACATATAATTTTGTAAGAGATAAGTAAGAACTCTTAGATAAAGTAAAGGATAGCCTTTGAAAAGTTGTACATAGGATAAAGAATTATACAAACTAATATAGACATCCTTTGGAATTTACTTTACGTGATAAGGTGTTGTCAAAGTTTACACCCCAAATATGGAAAAAAGATAAGTGGGAAGATGGTATATAAAGGCTTGATTCCCAAATATAATGGCTCACTTGAGGTTATTAAGAAAGTTAGTAATACGGTTTATCGTCTTAACTTATCTAAAAGATTGAAAGTTCATCCTACATTCCACGTGAGTTACATACACATGTTTCACCAAGATAAGGAGGAACCAAAGAGGAGTAAACTAAGGTGTTCCCCTCTAAATGTGGAAGTGCAATATGACGAGAAAGTTGAAAAAATTATTAATCATAGGCTATTGGGATAATATAAGAAGAATCGACAAAACAAATTCCTTATGAAGTGTAAAAGCAAAGATGTGGAAGCCACAACTTGGGAGAATGACATCTCTCTATGGCAATTTGAGGATAAGATCAAAAAGATTTTGGAAGATATTTGACGAGGACATTGGCTCCCTCTGGCAGGCGAGGTTTATGAGGCCCTTTTAATGACCCTTAAATACATTTGGCCACAAGACCCTTGTTGGACTAAGGATGAGGCATGAGGAAGCATCTACATTGGACTTGTGTTGGTGGAACCAAAGATAGACCTTGGAAGCTACTTTAGTGAGGCTTTGGTTTTGTTGGTTAAATGAAGACATGTGCAGGCATGTCATGAGTGTTGGGCTGATTTCCTACTCTTAGAGATATTGATTATGCTAGATACATTGGCTAGTCCAGATGAAGGCATAGATAGTTCATATGGATTAGCTAGGTTGTTACTTAGACATAGACAATTACATGTAACTATTCAACTGCCTTTGTATTTTGAATTTTTGGCTTATTTGTATTAGTTTTTTATACAACCTAAAGGATATATGTACATGTAAATTCTCCAGGCATGTTATTAAACATTGTATTCCATATTTTTGCAATAAAAGTCCCATAGTTTATTAAATTTCGTTGGTTCCTTACAAGTTACTGAAGTTGTCTCAATTATTCTCAAAAACTTGGACAACCTATATAACTTGACATTGTGAGCAAGTGATAGGGAATTTTTTTTTAATTAAAGGAGGAGACATGATTGCAATTAGAAGGCACGATATAGGCAATTTACATAACTTCAAAATCAACCATGTAACAGAAGCCATCCAAGCAACACAATCAATAGCTCGATAAGCCTTAAGAAGTAAAACCCATCATAATTACCTTGCATTCTTGCCTCTGCTCTTTTCACCTAGTTGGAATATGGACCATTAATTTTTATAACATAGTAGTTAGGTGTGCATTTTCACTATTTTTAGTGCACCTCTTAAAAATGTTGAAATATGTTGAGATTTCCACCAAAATAGAATATAAAAAAAATAGTTGAGATAACTCCCAAACATTAAAAAAATAAATAACACAAAATCTAGAACAATCACAATTTAGGTGGAGAGAATCATAAAGTCATAATTTAAAGAAAAAGTTATTTTGGCCAGCTACCTAAATTGTTAGAACTGAAGATAACAAAGGTAAGATGGGATTGTAAGAATCATCATTAGATACGAAACAATGGTTATACATAAAGGAGTTGACGGTGGAGCCACAAGTTGATAAGGTGATTGTCAATAGGACATAAATGATCGTGAAGACACAGAACGAGTGAAAGTAAGGAAATAACATAAAGGGAGAGGAGACAAAGCAAGGGTAAATGATGAGTCTACATAATTTAGAGGACAACATAGTGATGATGTGCATATTGGGATTTTGATATAATTGAGATGTAGATGAGCTTATCTTTAAGGAAAGCTCCTTGTCTAATAATTTGATTAAAACGGTATGTTTTAAAGCTTTTTTATGCCTTTCAATTTGAGGGATTCATTAACTACTACTTTTATCATATTTATTCTTTTTATTTTAATTGAGATTTTTATTGACATTTTACTTACTATTAAAATTCATAGATAAATTTCATCACAAAGATAGGAAAGAAATTTATTTCTTTAGTTTGTAATGTGTTCCATTTAATTTTATTAAAATGATCACATAAGACATTTAATTTGCATATTTAATTTAATTACGTATTTGATTCATAATGCTTTTTTTAAAAAAAATATTAATAAGGACAATAATTTTATAACTTCTATTTTATTTTATTGATTCACAAATAATTTTATTTTTTCAAATTAAAGTATTCAACATTTAAGACATTTATCACTAAGGATCCGAAAAATTTCTAAGACTCAAAATTAAAGTATTCAACATTAGAGACACATTAATAAATATTAGTATTTTATTTTATTTTATGTTGGTTAAATATCAATTTTATAATGATATAATACCAGTTGAACTTCTAAACCTTAAACCTATTACTTCAACGGTTCGATGTCTAGTCTAATTTTTAAACTATTGATTATATATATGAACAATTATTTTATTGATATATTTTATAAAATTAAATAAAAAGATGTAGTTTAAAGATAGAATTTAGTATAAAAGATTTAAAATGATATGAATTTAAAACTAAAGATAAATTGATCTTTTAGGTTGAGATCCATATTAGTAAAATTTTTTAAAAGAAATGATAAATTTACTTAAATTCAAGTTGTTATAACTTGTGCACATGTCTAATTATAGTGTAAATCTTGACAGACTTTGCGAACAGAATATTAGGCCATTTGACCAAAAAATGGAGACATTATTGACATGACGTTTTGAATAAAATTTTAAGGGTAAAAGAGGTGGAGCTCCTTTGTGGTTGACCTATTTTTAGAAATATTATTGATCACTAGATGATTTGCAAATGGGTGGTGGATTATGTATGTATATTTTTTTGGCCTATTGAAAATATATTAAAGGAATGGTATAATAATATGAATATGTTATTGGTAATATGCATGTACAATTTAATTCAATGGATTATAAACATATATGATTTTAATGGGAAAAACAATAATAATGAAGACAATGGGAAAAGAGACAAAATTGATATACAGTGGTACGACTAAGTACCTTTGGCCTATATACACTTAAAACTCCATTTAAGAGATTTACTATCTCTCTTTGTTTAATGGTGAAGAGGAACCTTCCATACAATGTCTTCTTTGTTTCATATAAAGAGATATTCTTATAATAATCTTCTTTTAATAGATGAAAATGAACGGTAAGGTATGTTCTTTAGTATTTTAAGATGTAGTTTAAAAAGATTTTAACCTTATTTTGCTGCCAGATTGCTTAATTTATATTTTTTATAAGTTAAAATGTAGCTTTAAACTTCAAAAGACAAATTCTAGGTAAAAAAGACCAAGTTTGTAGAAGAATTGGAGAAAGTTTTAAAAAGAATCAAAATCTAGAGCTTTAATGGTGGGAATCAAAAGTGTCATTAATCTTCCTAGAATCGCTATTGATACTCTAATATCATACCCTTAAATGGTGGTTGATAACTGATGTCATTGATGGTAATGTCAAATGCTATTGATGTTCCAAAAATGTTGTCTCTCCATAAAATGCAAAGGCATGGAAGTCTTTTACTCTAAAAAGTCAAAAACCCTAACTAGGGAATATTTAAAGAGGGGGAGCAGAGGACTTTCGCCACATTTCTTACCTCTTTTGGCAGCCACTTAGCTTCTTCCTAGTTTTCTTCTTATTTTAATGTTTTTGGATTGCTTTCAAGTTGTATTTTAGGAATCCTATTATATTTGATATTTTAAATAGAGAAATATTTATTTCTATTGCATTTTTACTGTTACTTTATTATTATTTCATTAATATACATGTTCCTACATTTAGGTTGATTTTAATGCTTATTATTGTGTAAACACTTGATTATTATTAAATAGATGGTTTAATATTTAGTTTCATCATTTCTAATTGTTTATTTATCATGCTTTCTTTGATTATATTTTCTTCTTTCATTAATTTTAATATTTTAGGATAATTTGCTATGGTTTAAAAGATATTAAAGGGAAAAATGAATTGTGATTGTGAGATATGACTTGGGTTTTAATGGATATTGTGTTTTTACGCTAAGATTGAGTCAAAATGTTTGTTAAATATCAAGAACTAGGGGTTATGTATAGGATTAGCCACCATATTTATGATTTCTAGTTCAAATATTAAGTATGGATTTGTGATCCATAATTGTCACTAATTAATACCATAAGTAGCAATAGATTAATTGAATTTGTAATTGAGACTTCATCAATTTAATAGAGGGTTTTGATTCTATAAGCTCTATGGCACCCAAGAGAGGAGTGAATTGGGTATTTAAAAACTTTTTAATTAATTAAAACTAGCAACCTAAATCAATTGAAAACTAAATGCAATCACTAAACCAAGATTCAACCTAAGATGGAATGAGAATGCAACTACCAAAATGAATGTAAGAAATTAATATTCAAGACACACAATCAACAAAAAATAAAGGAGTTAAGGTAATAGAAGGACATAAGAAAATTAAAGAAGTTCAACTACCCAAAGATAGGCTACATCTCCTTTCCAACTATTTGTTAGATGATTCTTTATTAATCAATCAAAATAAGTACAATCTTCTTATAAGATGAAGAGTAACCTTTATAATCTTACTTTCCAAGGATAAAGAGTAAGCCAACAACAATCTTACTTTCTAAAGGTGAAGAGTAACCTTTACTAAATCTTTTCAAGGTAAAGAGAAGCCTCAACAACTCATAAATATCTAAATGAATCAATTCCCCTAAATTCAAGTAACCAAATACACCTTAAAAGGTGTTTCACTCAATGGACAATTAAACTAAGGGCTTTAGCTTTCAATGAATGATATAAGTGAATGATGACAATCTTAAAAGATTAAACAAACTTAGTGTGATAGAAATTATGCACTAGAAACGTTTATATATGTGTGTGAAATATGACCAAAATAAGCTAATCACAAAATATGGATAGTTTAAGCACTCTATGAATGTTCAGCTCAAAATAAAAATATAAATGCTTAAAAATCAAACTAAAAATTCTAGAGCACTCGTAACACCTTATGTAAACTAAACAAAATAAGTTTATAAGCCTAAAAACTGATTTAAATGATGAAATTTATGATTAAATGAAGAACATAAAAAACTGAACAATTTTTATGTATGAGGGAACTAATGCACACAAATGATGAAATAATCAACCAAAAATTTCAAAATAAGATTATTCTAACTCCTAAGAACTTAAGAAAACATAAAAAATAAAATAAAAACACAAAGAAATAGATTAGGCACGTTGAAATCGGAATTAAACTTAAACTAATGAAAACAAAAGTTCTCTTAAAGTATTTGAATGTTCAAGCTCAAAGATAACTCAAACGAGCCTCTAAAAATTGAAACAAAGCTTAAACACAATATAGAGACCTTAATCAAACTGAAAATTGCAATCCCACCATTTTAGAAATTGCTTTTATCAACTGAAGTCGAGATTCAAGCTAGATTAGTCTCAATAGAGACAGTTTTGATAAATGAAAGTGTTTTAGCTTTAATATGATGAAACGACCTCTCTAAAATGGAAAAGATAGATCAAATAAACTTTTAAACACTCATGCAAGAGATTAGAAACAATTTTGCACACCTAGAAACACAATAAGATAACAAATAGATGATTGAAAGTACAAGCAGTAAAAAAGTTGGCAACTTGAGGTTTTTAAAGGATTCAGGAGGTTTGATTTGTTTTCAGAGTGTCTAGAGAGTCAAAATTGTTTTTATATGATTTTTTTCTAGATGCTTAAAGACAGTTTAGGAGGGTTTTTGTAGCTATTAGAATGAAGACAAGAAATAAAAACCTAAGAGTAGAAACTAACTGTTAGAGATAGAACCTTCAACGACACCCCCTCTAGGTTCATCAATGGTGCCGTTAATAGATGAGCATCTCGCTCTTAAGGATGCTGGAAGCTAGAGTAAAATGACACCCTTGGCGCTCGCTGTTTAAGGATGAAGATCCCACCATTTTACCTCTAGAAAACACGAAAAAGTCTCCAAACTAACTCCAAAACTTTCCATACAAGTTCCTAATAATAATTAATACTTCAAACAACTTTTACATCATATCTTACGACTATATGAATGATCAAAACTCATAAAACAATTCAAAAACATGAAATGACCTTTGAAATGAAAAAAATATGCAGCTTTACATATTAAATGTAATGTATGGTCAAAACTAAGCCCTTATATCAATTGGACATCAAGTAAAACTTACAAGCATATTTGAAACAACCTATCTAAGGTCTTGAAGCTTCCAAATCATTTAATCTTTTGTTATCTTCAAAATTGACCTTTAAACTCCAAGCTTTCCATATTGAATTTTTCTTGAAACATACCTATCTTTGAGATTAACATCATAAACTTAAATCATTAGTAATCAAACATGTTTTGTTATTATCAAAATTAAGATTGGAACCTCCCTTGGTTCAACGGATTCTTTAAGTTACATGATACATGCTTGTGAAATTATGACTTAAGTTAATTGTTCCATAGTGCTTAATGTTACTACGCAATTAAATCTAGAGAGTTTATTCTAAGTTATTGTATAGTTAAGTGTAACTTATAGGCATCTTGAATTTACCTATAATTGATGGAATGTAGGACATATAATCATATCTATGTCATAGATTAACATCTTAGTTAGAACACAATCTTATATGTTTTCAATGATCACTTGTAATTCTTGAGTCCCAAAAATATCTTCTGTCCAGCTTTATATTATTGTTATTTGTTTATGAATATATTATGTTCTTGTCTAATTTACCTTAATTTCATTAGTTATATTTTCTATTTACTTTTAATTTGATCGAACCAAGATTTTTATTTTGTGTAATATTAGAAATAATAAAAATACTAAACAGTTCCTTATGAGATCGACCCTTACTTACCTATTCAATGCTTTCATTAGAAGGTCGATTAGCCTTATTATATAGTTAGAAGATAAAATTAAGTATGTATTATTTAGTAGCTTACGACAGCCTTACTAATGAGTCCTTTACAACTCTTTTTAAGAAAGAGGAAACCTCGCAATGTATATCCCAAGCAACTATTCCTAATTGCTACACTAATATAACTATATACAACTTAAAACCTCTTTATGTTACTTACACCAATTGATATAGCGTATAACTTGATAGATCAAAGGTCATTTAACGCCTTTTGAGAGAAAAATTCAAGAAAAAAAATTGAGAACTTTTTTTAATAATGTTTTAATGATAATAGTGGTTACCAAAATATAATATGAAACCTGCTAAACCTAAACATAGGAGGTAATAATGTCTTTACAACTAGAATAAAACACAAATCATAACTTTCCTATATAGTAAAATGGAAATGGACTTAAGGTTCAACAACATGTTATAAGATGTCATTGTTCTTTTATCTTTTAATGAGAGCACAATGATGGGTTCTGGATACCTAAAGGCATCATTTATAGGGAAAATTTATCTATTGGCTTTCTTTGAACATAAAATAGCACTTAAACCGTAGCACAATGAAATCATTCTTGGTAGCCATTTATCTTTTGGAAAGTGTAACCAAGTTTTGCTTGTAGTTGTAACTCTCCAAATGGTTTATAAACTGCATATCAAGTTTATCCATATCAATCTCCCCCATTAATTAAAAACTCATCCTTGAAGTTAAGTGAAAATTAGGATACAACGAAACCATCAAATCATATAATAACAAATTTATCATTTCCATATCATGCCCTTCAAATTCTTCATATAACCACTCTATTATACTAACATATTTCCACCTTGTCTTCTTCAAAGCCTCTTTTGTCTAGATGGCTCACTATTTTTGCTCAATCTTAACCTTTATCATGGAATCTAGATCATTTGTGAAAATTTTTACTTATTTCTCTATTTTTTTGATAGCTTTTAATAATTTTTGTGTATATTTTGTGAACTTCCCTACTGACCTTTACAAATATGAATTGATTTTGACTCTAGATTCAAAGAATTTATGTTGTCTCCTTGGTTCTTCTACTTAGTTCTACTCTAAATTATAAGAGATAACATGATTTTCCTACAGTAAAGCTTACATGACCTATGGGTGCTCCTTCACTTGTAAGTTAATCTTATTTATCGACATTTATTTAACCAACAATGCATGAATCTGTCTTATCTCTTTAATCTCTATCTCAAACCTTTACATAATAAATAGGAAGCACTTCCCTCTAATAATGTCACCTTGGTAGTCAAGGGTAATAATTTGTTCTTTACCCCACACTTCCTTAACTTATAATCGTTGCTTTTACCCGAATGCTAGGCATTTATATCACATTGTCAATGTCTTTTTAAATAATAAATGGAAAACAATCATGTCAATTACATCAAACTAGGCCTCGTCCTTGTACCTTATAATTTTTATTTTATAATAATGTTCTCATAGATCCTACTAGTAATAATAGTGTTAAACGTCTTGTTATTGATAGTGCACGTGGTTCAGAATAATTTATGGTGCCGAGTTTGTTATTTATGTTTAAGGGCTAATCTCATATATCTCACAACATATGCATTACTTATCTTTGTCATATTCCTCTTCCTTGTCGCCATTCACCTCACAATAAATTCCTCCTTCTTCTTCATCTCTCTCTATAACATTCACAGTTTTTCTCAAGGGACATTTATTAGATCTGTGGCCTGGCTAGTTACACTTAAAACACTTTCTAGTAACTGATTTGGCATATGAATTTTCAACCTTCTTCACTTATCTTTACTTTCAGTCATGGGATGCTTCCTTGTCGCCTTAATGCTACCTATGAAGCGTACCCTTATATTGGCTTAGTTCTCTCATTAGATCTCGTATCTCAATAGTTCTCATAATTTCTCCTACTATAATCTTATTACATCAATTCATACTTCAAGGTCATGTTCTTTGCCTAAAAAAGGTTCTAAATGACTTGGAATCCAATCTTATCTATAAGAACTAGTCTCAATCCCTCCAAATATTTAGAAACCTATTGCCCTTCAAATTTAAGGAAGTTATTCTTCTCTACCAGCCTTATGAGCTTGACGATATAGTCATGTACAGTTTTATTCCTTTACTGAAAGTGTTAACACTACTTAAACAGTATATGTTCATAATCTAGAGCCCTCTTTAATAGGTACTTCATTCAGTACCATGTTCAAAATGGATCTTTATGCTCATGTCCTCTTCTAAACTGAACTCTATCCCACCATACAAATGCTCTGCCTTTCAATCAATATACCGTGATCCAAACTCTCTTCTCCAGTATAATCTCTAATTAGTTGAAGAATTTGTCGACTTCTATAATCTAATCTATTAATGGTTAAATCAAAGATCGATTACTTGTTACAAATGGAGTGGCTTTGTTTTTCAATCTTAGTTGGCTTAACTTATTTTGTCTTAAAGGCTTACTTAAGTTGCAAATATACTCCACTTTACTCTTTTTCTCATTTTTTAGTTAGATTATTTTGTCACTTTTCTAATGAACTTGATCTTTCAACTTTTGTTTGAATCTTTCAAATATTTAATTTACTAATATCTCCAAAATAAAAGAAGTTATATATTTGGTTATTATAAGAATAATGGGTTAGAAATTCATAGAGTCCATCAATTTTAATTTATTGAAAAAAATTAAGATATTAGAAATTCTAAAATTGGACCTTTTATTAAATACCTCTTAATTATGTATTTTACTTTAACTTTTAATCCAAAATTAACCATTAATAACTTTCATATTAACAATAAGAAAACTCATATAAATATTTGAAATTATTCTCAAGTTATTTCATTTTTTTGAAATTTCAAAATGAAGTGAATTTTAGCAATTATCTCATGAAAAATTGACATATATTAGTCAAATGATTGACTAATTAATTTTCTTTTATCACATAAGATGTAAACACAAAAATAAAAAAATATAGAAATAAAAAATATTAATACAATAAAAAACAGGATACAAAACTAAAAAAATATAAAATTAAAATTAAAAATTAAAAATTAAATCAAATAACCACACGTATTTTTCTTTTGCGAATCAAATGCATATGTCTTTTATGAAATTATAAAAATTTCCTTCTTGAAGACTAACCACTTTAATCCATTAAATCTCTTAGGTTTTGGCCATTTTAAAGTTATTCTTTAGACATTTCATTATTAGTAAAAAAATATTGAAATTAAAAACAAAACAAAACAAAAAAAAGATCACGACGTTCGAAGAAACAACTGAGTCGTGTCACCTGCTCACACGGAGGAAGTTATCGACTGTACTTACAAATACAATACTGTCTGTTGGGAAAATCTAGCAACTTAAAAGTTCCTTCACTACGTCTGCACATAGAGTAGGCTTGGCGAGTGTGTCATTCGGAGCGCGTGGACAAAAGAAAATCCAAAATCACAAATCAAACTAAGAGTTGAGATTTATTACTTCACTTATTTCCCTTAATATCTATCAATCATTAATGATGGCTTATTAGCGTACAAATACATATTCCTTCAATACTCGCTCAATGCCAATGCCAATGCCCACCACACACACACTCGCACACTATTAACTTTTCTCTGCCAAGAAGAAGCAAGAAAGAACCACAGCCATCACTCCTTGCAGAGACATCCAAAAGCAAAAGCAGAGTGAGGCATGGCAGCAGCCATCAAATTGGCAGCGTTTTCCAATATTACCCCCGTCACATTCACATATTTACTTCTGTTATCCATCTCCTCCACCACTCCAATTGTGGCTATCAACATCACCACACTCCTCTCTTCATACCCTGACTTCTCCACCTTCACAACCCTCCTCTCCTCCACTTCCTCGCTCGCCGCCGACCTCTCACACCGCTCCTCCCTCACCATCTTGGCAGTCCCTAATGCCTACCTCTCCACCTCCGTGGAACTCACGCGCCACCTCTCTCCCTCCTCCCTCTCTGACCTCCTCAGCTACCACGTCCTCCTCCAGTACCTCTCCTGGTCCAACTTCCACCAGATCCCTCCCTCTGGCATCCTCGTCACTACACTCTTCCAAACCACTGGCCGCGCCTCCTCCAACTTCGGCTCCGTCAACATAACATGCAACCCCGCCACCAACAACGTCACCATCCACTCTCCCGCACCCTACTCCCCATCAAACGCCACCGTCTTGTCCCTCGTTAAGACTCTTCCTTACAACATTACCATCGTCGCCGTCGATTCCTTGTTAGTCCCTTACGGATTTGATCTAATGGCTTCCGAAACTAGACCGCCCTTGGGACTCAACATTACTAAAGCTCTTATGGATGGTCACAACTTTTTTGTGGCTGCTTCCATGTTGTCGGCTTCAGGGGTAGTGGAGGAGTTCGAGGCCGACGAGGGTGGCGCTGGAATCACTCTCTTTGTCCCCACCGACACCGCATTCGCAGATCTACCGGCCACGGTTGCGTTACAGTCGCTGCCAGCGGATAAAAAAGCTGTGGTCTTGAAGTTTCATGTTCTGCATTCTTACTACCCACTGGGTTCGCTCGAGTCGATTGTGAACCCGGTTCAGCCCACGTTGGCTACGGAGGACATGGGAGCTGGTAGTTTTACTCTTAACATCTCCAGAGTCAATGGGTCGGTGGCGATCAATACAGGTATAGTTCAGGCCTCAGTCACGCAGACTGTTTTCGATCAAAATCCGGTGGCTATTTTTGGGGTGTCTCAAGTATTGTTGCCGAGGGAAATTTTTGGGAAGAATCCGATGTTAACGAGCAAGCCTGGAAGTGATGTATCGAGGGGTGCTCAGCCTCCGGAAATGCCTCTGTCGCCGGAGAGTTCGCCGGAGTCCAGTGGGCACCATTCGCATTTGTCGTCGCCTCCGGATTTTAGAGAAGACGTCAAATCTGAAGCTGGAGCACGCGGATTGCAGAGCTTCACTCTCGCTCTGTCTTGTATAGGATTTTATGTAATGGTATGAGTTGAAATTTACATTGTTCGCATCATAATTATTGAATTTTTCTCCTTTTCCTCATCTATATTGTAAATCATAAATCATATAAATTTGCCAAACATGCATTTTCAAGAAATAAGGGTACAATCTAAGTTAACTTAC
>JAOXYD010000008.1:21963399-21973918 GCA_028565735.1 Pinacopodium congolense | reverse complement strand
TATATTTAAATAAATTATAAATAAGTCAATTATAAAATTATTTTTAAAATAACATATTATATTTTTTAAATAAGATAGTAACTAATTGTTAGTAGAGTATATATTTCTAATTCATTATTCGTGATAAATTTATTTTTTTATAAATTATTTTTAAAGTTTATTATAATGAAGATCAAATAATGATTCTTTTTTTTCGATTTAAAAGTTAATATAATTAATATAATCGATAATCAATTGGTTCTACTGCTTAACTTATAATCGATTAAACCAGTCGAATCGTTTGAATTATAACCGATTAAATCGAAAGATTAAATAAAAATCGAAAAAAAATTTATTATGAAATTTTTATATAAAATCGAAACAATCAACTGAAAGATTCACGGCTAATCAGATTCATCCGATCAAACTGAAAAGATTTTTAAAACACATATTAACAATACATTACATTAAAAGGACATGAGTTTGTGAGTGATTTTTTTTTTTTATTTTCCCTTTTGTAATTCTCACAAACGTGCTTCTTCTTGAATATGAATTGATAAATAACAAAATTAAAGAAGATGAAGAGAAGGCGGGGGTTTGTTAATTTATTTGGCAGGCATCCGAGTCGAAGTTGCTGCTTCTAAATTTGTAATTGTGTTTAAAATAGGCTATTAATAACAAAGATCTTTTTTTTTAATTATAATAAACAACATATCCAAGATCAAGAGGATGAGGATAAGAATGATATAGGTTGCAAGAAGCGCTTGCGTCGATAGATAGTAAAAGTCAAAACTAAAAATTAAAAGCGGATACAAAATAATATTTTGAAGACCTTGTACCGTATTTAGTTTTAAATTATATT
Organism: Pinacopodium congolense; assembly: GCA_028565735.1. Taxonomy (NCBI): domain Eukaryota; kingdom Viridiplantae; phylum Streptophyta; class Magnoliopsida; order Malpighiales; family Erythroxylaceae; genus Pinacopodium; species Pinacopodium congolense. Next base: position 21,973,077 of record JAOXYD010000008.1, on the reverse strand, counting down.
ATATCAGTATGATTAATATTGATATTATTTTAAATAATTTTTTAAAATTATAAATTAATTTCTAAATTTTATAAAAATTATAAAAATATATTATATTTTGTAATTTTAAAATTAATTTTAAATTTAAAAAATTAAAATATAATATTATTTTAAAAAATATATTTTTATTTTGATTCTAATACTGACTGATAAGATGCATACCGACTGATATTTTTAATGCCAACCGATAATCGATATGCTACGTACCGGTACAGTATAAAATTAAAAATCTTGCGCAAAAACCAGTTTGTAAATGAACATTTTCTACTTAAAACTGGAAATAGCGAATCCGAGAGTGGAGAGAGAGAGATTAGTAGAAATTCAAATTCAAACAAAGCCTTCGGCCCCACAACGTCCTCACCCTAGAGATGTTGACTTCACGTTCTTGTTCCGATAAAAGCTTCGGTTTAACCATCGAGATGTTGAATTTATCGCTGTTGAGCCGTGCAAGTCTTTGATTGCAAATCTTAACAAAAATAAATGAAACCGTGGAAACTCACCCGTCCCTTTAATTTGGTTGAATGTGTCCAACCTGAGACATCGTTAGTCTAATATTTTGTGTCACCTTCAATTAAAATCTTAATTACAAATTTCAGTTCCACATAAGCAAAACTTGACGTAACAGTAGCCTAGTAGGTGTTAAATCGGTTGCTTTCTGGTTTTATCATATTGTGGATTAGTTAAGCTTCTAATTTGATGATGTAAAAGAGAGAGAAAACAGAAAATCGGAGCTTGAAAAATCTCGAGACAACATTTTGCTCCTCAACTTTCGACCCTTATCTCACAAATCTTATCAAGCATGTCTACCCTGAGCAAGAACAACAGTGATAGCAACATGGGTACCATTTCTTTCCATGAATTCAAGAAGCAAGCTTCCTTCTTTCTCAAGGAAAAGATCAAGAGCGCTAGATTGGCTCTCACAGATGTTACACCTGCAGAACTGTGAGTTTTCTGATCAATTTGTGGTTTTTATAACACTAGCAGATTTAAAATTTACGTATGTTCTCTCCCTCTCTAGCATTGAAATATATGGCTTGGTTTATGATCTGGGTTATGTTCCTTGATGCTGTTTGATTTAAATTTCGAAGGTTGACCGAAGAAGCTACAAAGGGGAATTCGTGGGCACCAGAGACGCGTACTCTGGGATCTATTTCGCGGGCTGCTTTTGAACTTGATGACTACTGGAGGATTGTGGAGATCCTGCACAAGAGGTTTGTCATTTGTGGTTCTATGATTCTTCTGATCACGGTTGCTTTACTCTCTGTGTGTTTGTTTTTATCAGTTTCCAAGGTATTAAAATGTTTTGAGTTTCTATTTATTTTCATTTCTTCCACGTTATATCAGATTCTCAAGATTTGATAGAAAGAACTGGAGGATTTCTTATAACTCCCTCGCTGTACTAGAGCACCTGTTGACTCATGGACCTGAGAGTGTTGCAGGGGAGTTTCAGATTGACAGAGATGTTATCAGGGAAATGGATAGCTTTCAGTATATAGATGAGAAAGGGTCAGGCATTTACTTTTTTTCTTGTATTATAGGATAAATGCTTCAACTTTACCTTTAAGTTCTGTTTTTGTTCATAACATGTCTTAAATGTATGTGCAGGTTCAACTGGGGCCTTGCTTTAAGAAAGAAATCAGATAGAATAATGAAACTGCTTGAGAACGGACCACTTTTGAAAGAAGAAAGGGGGAGAGCTAGAAAGCTAAGTAGAGGGATTCAAGGATTTGGAAGCTTTGCCCAGAGGTCTTCTTCAGCACATGGCATTCTCCAAGAATCCTCGCGTGGGACATTTGAAAGAAGTAATTCTGACTATAATGATCACAATTGTCAGGAAAATCAGCCCACCCCAGATGAAGCAAATTTGATCCAAAAGGATGAAACCTCACGAAACAATTCTGAGAATGAAAGAAGGGAGGAGGATTTGCAGTCTTGGGATAGTTTTAACGACACCGAGATGTCGAAGATATCGGGAAGAAGTTCCAAAGAAAACATTGCTCCTGTGAGGGAAGACTTTCATGGATGGACCTCTACAGAGGAAGATAATCCACTTCTGAATGATAGGAGAGATGAACCAAAGATTTTAGAGGAAGATCACCCCTTCAATTATACTGAGAATCAAAGTGCTGATTCCCTACTTACAGCAAGAGAGGGAATCCTGCAAGGATGTTAGGTTAGTGATTTGGGGTTCTGAAATGCAGACTTTGCGTCTGTAAAACATCAGTGAATTTGTTTCGGATGTTGCTTTTGTCGTCATTTATGTTGCATCTACTAGACATGGTCGTTAGGAATAGGATAGGCATTAAGGAGTTGGTAACTCCGAGGTCTACTATGTTCTGAGAAAGAGTACATGATGAAACAATAATTGCTCGTAAGCCTAATACTTGTGAGTGCGCAGAGAAAGGGCTTTTGCTTCAGTTATTGGCATTTATAACAGAAGCTTCAAATATTGTCCGCGAGCATCTATTATCAGCGTGATATGAAAAAAAAACATTTAGATTGCCTCGTTGAACAATTTCTTAGAAAACCATCTTCAGTGTCCGGTTCATAAAGCAGATTCCAGGATGTTTTATCTACTAATCACGTTATCTCAATGGAATCAAACATTGATATGAACTTCCAAATAGTTGCTTCAATCTTGCCAAGGCATTGCCATCTCCACAAGCTCAGGAAGATTGATTTCTTGACAGTATCAATGTGGCAAAATACTAAAAAAGCATCCGCAATTGATTAGCAAACACTGCTGTGGAAAGCATAACAAAAATTGTTGCATGTTCTCAAATTTAGTTGTCAGATCCATAGCCGAGAGAATGTGAACACTTCTTCAGGAAGTGTGGAATAATGAAGTCTTCCATGCAGAGAATGCTACAAATGTTTTGAAACCAATTTGCAGCAACATGATGGGCAAACCAATCAATAGCTTTTAAGTAAGGTTTGTTTAGTTGGGTTGTTGATTGTAATTTTTTGTTGTGATTTTTGTGTTTTATATTAGATTTTGTGTCTTTTTTTATTTCTATACTTTTTTTTTATTTCTATATTTTATTAGTGTGTTGTTTTCACTGATTTTCTTTTTTTTTCTATTTTTATGTTTAAAAAACAGAAAATTAAAACCAAAAATAAAAATCCAACTAAATCAAGCCTAAATTACAACTTTCACAGCTTCGGCAGCCCTTCAAAAGCTTCATTCTTGATACTCCTGATTGTAAATTGATTTATTTAGGCTTACTGTACAAACTTTCTTTAACTGCTTTATCAGAACCTAATAAAATCTGTTCTTTCAGCAGTAGTGCAACCTGAACTAGAGCTACTGCAGACTGAATGTTGTTGGGAGAGTAAATTCAGTTGTTGTAGAGCAGACTGCCTCATCCAATCTCAACTGTCCTCTCCAGGTTCATAGTCAAAAGGAGTAAAAGTCGATGATCTAAGAAAGAACTATACATCATTATTATGTAGCAGTATTTTAACCAAAATTAAACTTCAAACACACTCTTTAAATATTTTATATTTTATTTAAATTATATAATGTATCATTATTATTTTTACTAATCTAATTATGTATTTTTATTTAATATGCATATGCCTTTAATTGTATAACATTTATAGTTACTGCAAATAATTTATATCCAACTAACAAATATAATATTTTGTCCCCATAAATTCTATATAATATAAATAACTTTTTTAATATATTATATTTTTATAATAAATATACAAAAAGTTTAATTCAATGTTAAATAATTATACTTTATAGAGAAAGTCGAAAATAATTTAATAATGTTAAGTTTAAAAATTATTTTTGTTTTTATTTTTTATTTTTGTTTTTATTTTTTATTTTTGTGTATTTTTATTAGTTTTAGCATGGTTTTATCGGTTTTAATATTATATTATTATGTTATTTTTTATTTTTATACTATTTTTTTCAGTTTCAGTATTTAAAAAAATATAAACAACAAACAATATTAAACATGCTCCAACTTAATTATAGACGTAATCAACAGTAACATTGCTAATTCAGGTAACCAGCACACCCTGAAACAGGATTAGGACATTCAACTATGTCCTATACTGCTTAAAATCCCTTGGCCTTCAGTTAGGAGAAGCTTACAGAGAGATTAGGCTTTTCCTCATCCTCTCTTCCCATGGCTGAACTTCATGGAATTTGCAGTCACAAGGTATCAGGTAATCTGACAGACAAGCTGTATTTAACAAGAATTCCATGTTACATTTAATTGTGTCAATTAGATCAGCTAACAGGCTGGTTTCATGGAACATCTATCAGAAGTTGTTTAGTAAGAATATAAGTTGGGCTTAAATTTAATTTGTTTTATAAAGAACTGAGTTTGGATTTGAAAATAAAACTCATTTCATGAATTGGGTGAATAAAAACTTAAAATTTTTTAGATTGAACTTTAATTAAACTAGATCCAATCCGAATATCAAATTTATATTTTAATATGAATCTGTAAAACAAATAGTCCTTACCTTTTCATATATTGAAATATGAATGTTTGACAACATGTAATTATTTTATTTTAAACTTTTTTTTAAAATATTTTATTTTAAACTTCTTTTCAACTTTTCTTAGCACTCAATTTGAAAAATCATAAAAAGATAATTAATATTATTTATGTTTTGAAAATATGTAATTAACAAAAATATATAAACACCAATAATCATTTAATAATAAATATATTAAGAAAATTCTACAATGATAATCTAAATTTTCTATTCTTTCATATGAAAATGTTAAAAATCTTTTACTCAAAAAATATTAAAAAGCTTTTATTTTTCTTCAATCGTAAATGCAACTAGTATTTATAAATGTAAGGAAAAAAAGATGAATCAATAAAAATAATTATATATAATTATTTATTATATTTTATAATTTCAAAAAAATGAAAAACTAAAAGTATTATATTGTAAACTTAAGAGACTTATTTTAAATAGCCCAATACACTTCTCATTGTACATGAATGTGGAGAATAACTTTAATAATCTTTGAAATACATAAAAATAATATGATGTTTCTTTCTACTTTTATGTATATATTAAATATTCAATTTATGAAACATTTAAAATTATGAAGATATAAATTATTATCTAAGTATAATTGAATTCAATTATGAATTTTAAATTGCATATATTTTTAATATTTTGTATTAGTTATTATAATTAAATTTAAAGTCTTATAAATTTAAAGGAAAAAAGGTTTGATTGTTTGAACCCTAATGTTTACACCTAAATTTAAATCAAATACTAATATTTCAAAGTGATTAAAAAGAATCTTAACGTTTAAAAAATATCTAAATTAAACTATAACATTTGAAAAATGTTCAAATTAAACTTTAACCCTTAACCCTTAATGCTTTCAATTTTTTAAAATTTTTTTAGAGCCCACAAGTCTCTTTGCTTCTTCTTCTCCTCTTTGCTTTGCTCCTTAGCTTTCCTCTAATTGTCTAGCATTTCCTCATCACTTTTAATGACATGATGTGGAAAAACTTATTATCATTTATCCAGTATCCTTTAATAAGCTTCTAATGTGAACTATCCTATTGGCCATGTATAAAACTTAAGAGGAGTGAATTAGGTGGCTTTAAATTTTTTAAGGCTTGTGCTTATTCAAAAGTTCACTTTAAAACAATTCTAATATAATGAGAAATATAACAATGTATTTCAATTAATTTATCAATATAACTCAAATACCAAAATAAACTTATAAAAAATAAAGAAAGTAGGTAAAGAAATGGTAAATATATTTCATTGTGGTTCAACAAACAAATCTTGTCTAGATCCACTATTTAAAAATCTTTTGAAAATCTCACTAAAATCTTCCTGTCAATAAGGAAAGAGTAACCTTTATATAATAATTTTCTTTTGGTAAAGAGGAACATTATAATACAATCACAAAGTTATAAGAAAATATACATAAAAAGAGTTTCTCACTTGGTCAAACTAATGTATTTAGGGCTCACAAGTGAAAAAATTGATGTACTGAAACAACTATGCAAAAAACACTTTCAAAACCACTCTTGCTTGTACTAGATGGTCTTTACTCACTTGATACTTTAAAAACACTTTAAAACATTTATTTATAAGCTTATATAGTCATTGGTTACAAATAAATTCACAACATATATCTGTTAGAAACTAGTCGTTGGATAACTGTCAAGTTTATTGGTCGATCAGTTGGGTATATTGGTCAACTACTCTAACAACCAATCACATAAATAATATATTTACTTGAACTATAGGCCTATATATATATATATATAATTATTATTATATTATAATTATAATTATTAATATATTATATGGTAATAGACATATATATATATATTGAATGGTCACAATCAATCATTAGTTGTCGGTCATAAGTTACTGATTGTATAGTCATTCTTTTAGGTAACCACTCATATATACTAGTCGCCCAGTCTCTCTAAAAAATACACATTAGTTGACAAATACCTAAAAAAACATATACCGGTCAATTAATACTCTTGAAAATTAATGTTTAATCATTTTTCTAAGTTTTCAAAAGTTTTAAAACTCATTCTTTTTTAAACATGCTTAACTCTGACACATTTAAAAAGTCTAATAAAATATTTCAGTGCATTAAGAAGTTTTTCTTTAAAAATTTCTCAAAAAATTTTCTCTTGATTATAAATCACTATATATAATTAACCTAAATGTCAATGATAATGCAACAATTGACCTCTTCAACAACACTTTTTTATGTTCATATCTATTCTTTTTTGCTCCAATTTATATTCTAGCACCCCTTTCATATTCTTATCTTTTCAATATATCAAAAACAAAGAAACCATTAATAGTAAGAATTTTTTTATCTATCATCAAAATATAAGTTGAATCCTTCCTTAATTCAACATAGCCATCCATTAAATTAACTAGCCACATTTTTTTCAATATAAGTTTTTATAACTATAATTGTTTTATTTATTGTTGTTCTAAGTGCCTTCATAAATTCTATAAATAGTTTTTCTCAATCACATCCATTATTTTCAATGCAAGAAAAAATTGGCCTTTTGACATGTGATTATTATAGTTAACTCAAGGTTCCAAAACCTGAACACAAATCTTTGATAACTTAATAGCTTAAGTCGCGTTCTTCTTGATTGAATAATATTTAAGTTCTTCAAATTTGACCAAGAGAGCACTACCGCCATCTCACAACTTAAGGGTATTTTTTTAATTCTGATTTTTGTCTTTTATTTTTATTTTTTAAAATATAAAATTCAAAAAAAAATTCAAAAAATAATACAAAATTTCACAAAAAATAACATATAAATATAATATAAAAACTTTTAAAAAAGTACATATATAAAAAATAATAAAAATAAAAAACAGAACAAAATTACCCTAAAATTACCACCTACACGCTCACCTTTAGCTTTTCAACGTCAATCGAGACACCTTGTAACTTATTGGTTACAATTTACATGAACAAAATCCTCGTAGTGGGCTCCACAAAGGTCCTTAATTTCAATTTCCTTCTTCTTTACAAAAGATTTGAATTGGTGTAAGAATGCTTGCGGACAGCCCATTTCAAATGCATGCCTAACAATTGGACCACATCATCCTTATTTCCAATCAACGTGGCCAGTACAGCAGTACTAAGTCCTCTTTAGTGTCCCCATTCTCTACAACAGTCCTTCTTGACTTGGAATCCATTAAGTTGATAAAATCTTGAAATAGTCAAAACAGGCACAAAAAGCTAAAAAAAGGTTAAATCAACAAAACAAAATTATGTTCAAAGTATAGAACATGTACTTTTGTTTTAATCTAAACGGATTCTTCTAGTCAATGTGTTTATGAAAGGAATGGCTTAATTCCAGTGGAGCCAAGACTATTTGCACCTGTATTCTAGCTTGACAATGGATCTTATCAAATCACACTACTGTTTAGCTATGTACTTAAATAAATAAATAAAAAGTAATACACCTTAATTTAAAGCAAATAAAGACCTATTTCTAGGAAAAAGGTCGTTTAACATAATTAAAGTGAAAATATTCCGTAACACTTGAACTTTCCAAGAAAATAAAAGAAAACACCTAAAGAAAATGACTAACGAATCTGAAAAGGGAAATAGGCTACTCTGCATCAGGTCATCAAAGGGACGAGGAAATGTTGGATAGTCAAAGGAAACCCAAGGAATTAAGAAGAAGAAGAAGAAAAGGGAGACCATATTAGTACTAGTATTGAATTTGGTTTTAGTATCGTACAATACCGGTATTGGTATTACTAGTATTAAGTAATATTTCGAATAATTTTTTAAAATTATAAAATAGTTTTTAAATTTTATAAAATTTACAAAATAATTCCTCAATATATTTTGCTATATAGTTTTTAATTTTATTAATTATATAGTTTTATTATTAATTAACATTAGGCTTCAAGAAAGCTGAAGATTTAATCAGATGCTTAAGTATTAATGTCAAGCTCAGTTTAGTATGAAGAATTAATGCTGAACAATTAACCAAACGCTAAAGAATTAATGTCCAGCAGTTTAGTGACAATTAATGTCAAGCTAGTTTTGGTAAATTGGAGTTTAACTTCAGTTTAGTACTAGACAGCCATATTTTTTTGACTCACTTTAATAATTTAAAGTTTAATTTTAATTCAGTTAAGTTTGGTAGTTGGAATTTAACTTTAATTTGTTTTTAATAATTTTTTAAAAAACTCTTTATTATAATTTTCAAGTAATTTTAGTTTGTCATTCAGTCTAGAACATTAAGGAAAATATATTATAATTTTTAAGTAATTTATGTTATTTTAATTTAATTTAAATATATTATTGAAAAATTTATGAGTTATATATATAGGTTAATATTATAATGGAGAATTAGAACAATCATAACAAAAATATTCGATGGACATGACATCTTCTATTCATGAAAAACTTGATCTAGCTTGAAATTATTTTTCCTCTAGTCAAACATTTGATGGAAACACTCAGTATAATTGCCTGTTTTGCAGTAGAATGTTCAAAGATGGAGGAATTTACAGGATAAAGCAACATCTTGTTGGTATAAAAGGTAATATTGCACTTTGTAAGAATGTACCATTTGATGTGCGTGAAATGATTGCGAAATATTTGAAAGAATAATCAAAAAAGAAAAAAAGGAAATAATGAGTATCATAACATTTCTTTTGGAGATGATGAAGTAAAAGTTGTACAACATGTACTAGATAAAGGAAAAATGAAAGCTGCTGTTAATTTGGATTCTTATTTTCCTTCAAGAAGTACTACTGGTTCTCAGTTGAGTTTAAAAAGTACCATACATGATAAAGATGCCATTTTACGTTGTAAAAGAGCTTGGGCTAGATGGTTTTATCATTCTTGTATTCCTTTGAATGCTCTAAATTCAATTTATTTTACAAGAAGCAATAGATACCATAACAACAATAGGTCCTAGATTTAAGGCACTTTCTTATTATGAGATTCGTATGCCTTTACTTCAAGATTTAAAAAAAGAATGTCAACATGATTATGGATTCATATAGATCTAGATGGAAAATAATAGGATGCATTATTATGACAGATGGTTGGACTAATTAAAGATAAAGAACTTTGATCAAATTTTTAGTTTACAGTGATATTGGAACAATTTTTGTTAAGTC
>JAOXYD010000008.1:21952193-21963299 GCA_028565735.1 Pinacopodium congolense | reverse complement strand
GTAGGTTAAATTCAAAATTCTAACATATAAAGAAAAAGTTTTAAAATAATAATATTTTTTATATTTTTATATGAAAAGAGTAAAGATTCACCATTTTTATTAGTATAAATATTGAATAATATCCTACATATATCATAAACTACATTACTAATGTTTTGATAATTCCTAAACCCTTTAATTATATCGTTAATTCCACATCCCCATCATCTTTCTTACAAGTATGAGATTTGGTAAGTCTATAGCCAAAACCATGTTAATAAGAAATAGGTTGAAGGAGTAGAGTTAATATTATAAATAAAGGGATCGAATAACATCAAAGCATGCTTACTTAAATGGGGTCAATATGTGATTAAGAAGGCTCATAGCTTAGGATGTTGACCTCGGTTACACTTAGGAGGTTATGAAAAAGGTTGAATTACATTAAGTTTTTATATGCATTTCAATGTAAAATTATCCCCATTTTTAAGTTTAAATGCTTATTTTGTGTTTATATGCAGATTTAACTTTAGCACTCAAATACAAAGTAAAAAGAACAAGTTTGGAAAAGATTTATAGCAAATTTAGGCAAATAGATGCACATAGGGACCTGAAAACAGTTTGTCTAAACCGTCGTTTAACTCCATAAAGAGTTGTTTTACTCCAGTTTTCCAGAACCCTAAACAACGCCTAGACCAAGGGCTATTTATCGTGTTGTAAATGGAAAAAAAAGAGGGTAAAGTTAACTTTTACTAAGAAAAACCTATTCTAACCAAATTTGGAGTGTATAAAAAGGACAAAAGAAGAGCAAAGGAGTCAGTCTCCAGCAGCCTCCATTATTTTCCTTTGATTTCTTTTTAGTTTCTTAGCATTTTCTTCTTGTCCTTAAGGTTTTAGATAGGTTTTGTTTCTATTTTACTTTTAATCTCTTTAGTTCTGTGTTTTATATGTTGTTCAGCATTTAAATACTCTATTCTTAATTTATTTATGCTTTCCATTAATGTTATTCGTACTTTTATTATTGTTCTTATATTTAGGTCATGTTTTTATGTTTTTTTATTGTAAGAACCTTAAAATTGTTTTAATAGATTTCCTTATTTATATTTTAAGCATTTTTCTTATTAATTTGCAACCTTTATATTTGTTATTTCAGTATGTTTATTGTTTGTTTACTTTCTGTTTTGCGTAATTCTAATATGTTAGGTTAGATTTTCTTTAGATAAGAAGATATTGATGGGATAAAATGACTTTATAATTGTGAGAAGTGATTTGATTTGCATTGGGCATTATGTTTTAGATTGAGATTGAATTGGAATTTAGGTTAAATGTTATGAATTATGAATTGTTCTATAGGTTTGGCCAATCTATATGTGATTTTTAGTTCAATTGTTAGATATAGGCTTTTGATATATAATTATTATTAGCAAATATCATAAGTAGTGATAGGTTAAGTGATTTTGTAAATAAACTTGGTCAACTTAGCTTAGAATTCTAATTCTCTAAGTTACATAATCTGAACTTGCGGGATTATGGCTTATGCTAATCATTCCCTAAGTCTAATGCTATCATGCAATTAAATTTAGATAGCTTGTTCTAGGTTATCGCGTAATTATGAGCAAATTTTCTATCATATAGGATTTGTCTAAAATTAGAGAAACTTAGGATTTAAGAATTTGTTTAGATCCATAGGCTAGCATCTTAAATAAAGTATAATATATATGTTTTCAATGATCAATTATAAGTCTTGAATTCATGACATATCTTCTGCTAAGTTTTCCCGTACTGTTATGTATGTGTTTCTATTATGTGTTCATGTTTATTTTTTTTATTTTGTTAATTTCCTTTTATATTTGTTTTAATTTGATAAAAATCTAGGATTTTTATTTCTTTCATTTTTCTTTAGCAATAGTAGAAATAGCTCTAAGGCTTCCCAACTCCTTGTGGATTCAACCTTATCTCACCCTACTACATAGTGAGATTTATTAGATTTATTATTTGGTAGTTTACGACAAACTATCAATTTTTTGGCGCCATTGCAAGGGAACTGGCCTTTGTGTTTTAACTATTTCTTGTATTGTTTTTCTTTTTGTTTTTATTAATCTTTGTCACCTTGTTTCTGGTAGATTTTAACTCTTTTTTTTTCAAGTTTTCATAACTTTGAGCAACAATAGATCATTATCAATGCACTTTTAATGCTGATCTTTCTTATTATCATTGTTCTGATATTGACTTTCAATTTCTTGCTACTTCTAAGTTGGAGTAATAAGTAACAAACCTCACATCTTTAGTGGCGCAAGCAATGATGGATCAAGACGAAACTAAAGGATGAGATGTTTGCTCATTTTTGGGCTATCATATTTGTACGTGTCCTATATAGCACGATATTCAGTAGTATCGCTTTGATTCTCCACCCCCATGCTATCAAGACTAGTCATATTTCTAACCTATGCCTCTACCTCCACCATCACCATCATAAGCTGATGGGATGTCCTTAGAGAAGATCATACAAAGTTTGGCGACGAGCACTCTTGACTTTCATTAAGAAATAAAGAGTCGCTTGAAGGACTTGGAAGATTAAGTGATCCAATTGACAAAAGTGATCAAGAGCCTAGAAGCCCAAGTTTCTTTAAGCTTATTTAGCCAACCAGACAGAGAATTAAGAGAGGAGGTGTGCATTATTCCATCAATGAGTAGGGGAAAATGGGAGAACCTAGAAGCAAGAGAGGAAGAGCAAGAAAAGCTATGAGAGGAAGAGACACTTACTCTCGAGAAATGAAAGAGGATGAAACACCTCTTATAGTAAGTGATACATTTCTTGTTATTATTAACAAAGTTCGATTCCTTTTCCTTGTTGTTTGCAAAAGAAAGAAGAAAGAAGAAGAGAAGAACGAGGAAGAGTCAGAGGGTATGCTTACTTGATGGAAGAGTTTTAGTCGAGCAAGATGAAAGAGGAAGTTGACAAGTAAGATGAACAGTCTCTAAAACCATTGCTTATACTACTACGGAGACTATCCTAGGAGAAAGGAGATGTCTATAATAAAGAGTGGACATTAGAGTTCAATGAAAAAGCAATTTGGTTCCACCTCTCTAACATTACGGGACATTTAGCTCTTTTTTAGCCTATTTCGAAGGAAGTTGTTCTACACTCATCCATGAGTTTGAGCATATTTCTTATCAGACTCAAATATCCATTTGACATTAGATGATGTACATAGTAGGGGTCAAGCTTATGATCTTAACTAAGCGCTTATTAGGAGACATCCCAACTATATCCTTTAGCTTATGTTTTTCTCTTTTATAAATAGCTTTTGGTTGATTTGATTTACGTACTTTATTTACTTTTTGCGTGTTTTGATTGTAGGTAGAAGATGAGGTGCATTCTTCTTTAAAAAGGAAGCTCCGATCTCTGTTCTCAAGGTTGATATGGCCTCGTCAATTAAGGAGAGTACTCTTATTCCCACGCCTTTGTATTTTTCTATTGTTTTTAGGACATTAAGGACAATATCCATATTAAGTGTGGGGTAAGGTAAGTTTAAAATTTTCTATACTTAAGTTGTTATAAGTCCAATGGTTATTATTTAAATGTATTAGCTTAAAATGATCTTCATCTTTAGTTGATAGTTAATTGAGTTATTTGAATACAATTGATGCTTTTAATTTGGTGAAAAAGATTGATTCTTAAATGATACTTAATCTTTTTTTCATTTTTCTTTTTCTCTTGAGTGTTTGCATATATTTAGTAACCCTTTTTATATGATATTAAGTACTTAAGATCATTTCATATGATCTATCATATGAATTTAGAATTGGATGTTATATTAAAATTGAAAAAAAAGTGTATTTGTTAAATAAGTGAGCATGTTTTCACTCCATTGTCTTCAAATCAATAAAAGATCAAAGTTATGAGTGGTGATAGTAGCCATTTGAGAGTGTGATCTAATAAAATAACCAAGCTTGTTCATGACAAAATTTCATCCTCATGTTGAAAAGATAGATAACATATCAAACAAACTTACAAGGGATATCTTAATTGAATAATCTGATTTCAGGTAAAAAGATTAGGTATTCTCTTTTTAAATGCTCTAAAATTGCAAAATTGTGTTTGTTTTTTGTATTTGAACATTCTTAACTTTATTCACATGATGCGCTATATGAAATGACTCGAATGCTTGATATTATGCGTTAAGGTTTGTTTCTCGATTGACTTTATGTGATTTGAACGTGAACAACCAAGTTGTTGTCATGAAAGAACAGAGATTTGTGAACTAGATTAAAAGTATTGATTGGATTTTATTTGTACTTAATTAACTTGAAACTTTGGATCAATATTGTTTTGAATATAATGTTTATATCATTTCTTAAGGACAAGCAATGGTTCATGTATGAGGGTATTTGATAAAGTTGAATTATATTAAGTTTTCATATGCATTTCAATGTGAATTCATCCATATTTTGAGGTTTAAATGCTTATTTTGTATTCATATTAAGTTTACATACAGATATAATCTTAAGACACAAATATAGAGTGAAAAGAACAAGTATGGAGAAGATTTGGAGTAAATTTAGGTGAATAAATACACATAGGTACCTAAATGGCAATCTGTCCAGACTGTTGTTTAACTTTAAAAGGCGTAGTTTTACTCTAGTTTTCCAGAAACCTAAACAGTGCCTGGTGTGCTATAAACGAAAAAAGAGAGAGAGGGAAAAATCGAATTTTATTGAGAAAAACCTGTTCTAACCTAATTTAAGGCGTATAAAAAGGACAAAAGAAGAGTAGAGGAGGTAGTCTACATCAGCCTCCATCATTTTCCTTTGATTTCTTCTTAGTTTCTTAACATTTTCTTCTTGTTCTTTTAGTTTTAGATAGGTTTTATTTTTGTTTTGCTTTTAATCTCTTTAATTATGTGTTTTAGGTGTTTTTTTTTCATCATTTAAAAACTTTTTTTTTAGTTTGTTTATCCTTTCCATTGATGTTATTTGCGTTTTTATTGTTGTTCTTATGTTTAGGTCATATTTTTATATCTTTTTATTGTAAGAAAATTGAGATTTTGTTAATAGATTGCTTTATTTATATTTCCAGCAGCTTTCATATTAATTTTCAGCCTTTATATTTGTTATTTTAGTATGTTTATTGTTCATTTATTTTCTATTTTATGTAATTCCAATATATTAGGTTAGATCTTCTTTGGATAAGAAGATATTAATGGAATAATGACTTTATAATTGCTAGAATTGACTTGATTTGCATTGGGATTATGTTTTAGGTTGAGATTAAATTGGAATTTAGATTAAATGATATAAATTAGGAATTGTTTTATAGGTTTGACCTATCTATTTGCGATTCTTAATTAATTGTTAGGTATAGCCTTTTGATACATAATTATCATTAGTAAATATCATAGGTAGCGATAGGTTAAGTGATTTTGTAGGTAAACTTAGTCAACTTAACCTAAGATTTTAATTCTCTAAATTATACAATCTAAACTTGCGAGATTGTAACTTAAGTTAGTCGTTTCCTAGTGTCTAACGCTTTCGCGTGATTAAATTTAAATAGTTTATTCTAGGTTATCGCGTGATTAAGACCAAATTTTCTATCGTATATGATTTGTCTAAAATCAAATGAATTTAGGATTCAAGAGATTGCTTGGATCTATAAGCTAGTATCTTAAATAAAACTCAATTTATATGCTTTCAATGATCAAATATAAGTCATAAATCTCATACATATTTTCTACCCAATTTTCCCGTATTGATATATGTTTTTTTTATTTTGTGTTTGTATTTACTTATTTCGATTTCGTCAATTGCCTTTTATATTTGTTTTATTTCGTAAAAATCCGGGAGTTTTTATTTCTTGTTATTTTCTTTTAGCACAACAGTAGAAATAACTCTAACGCTCTTTCTACTAACTACCTTCCCTAACTCCTTTTCCTAGCTCAGACATATTACTTCTTTTCCTAATTCCTTATAGATTCGACCTTAACTCATCTTATTATATAATAAGATTCAGTTAAATTTATTATTTAATAATTTGCAATGAATTATTAAGTTAGCACCATAAATAGGTCGACCAGTCTTTAAACTGATTAATCAACATGATTAAATTTTTAAAATTAGTTTTCAAAAATTTTTTAAATTTATATTTTTATGCTTGATACTATCAACATTTTAGTTATAGGTCGATGCTGATTAGTACTAATCAATATAATTGGTACCGACTAATATTTACCCCAAGTACGATACGACTCAACAAATATCGATTTTTGACCGATATGATATGAAATTCAAAACATATGATCTAAATTTAGATATTAATATTAAGGTTCAAATTGACTTTTTTGTCTAAATTTAAAGTTTGAAATTTCACTTTAATATGTGAAATAATTAAAATAATCTTCTTATAATCACAATTTTTACTTATTAAATTCTTGTATATTGTTGTATTAAATGTTTAATGAAACTAATTTAATTTGTATCATTAAATATTATATTATTTGAAATTTTATAAAATTATAATCGTCCCTTTAATTTATCCAATATGCAAAAGGCACAATAACAAAAAGTTGGGATCAATTTGCGCGCCTCTAACCAACAAGAAGTGGAAGAACAATTAAACAAGACCATCAACAGTTCTTAAATGCAATGCACCAAATGAGTAAATCCACTTCTGTTGGTCTTCTAGTACACCTTTTTCCCTTGACTTTTTTTTCTTTTTAACAATACAAGACAAAAATATAAGAGAAAGCAAGATAGGATAATACTTGCGAGATGCAAATCCTTTAACATGAATAGGTAGCTACTGCAATGCCTCTCCCGTATCAAAGATTTAGAAGCACTTCCTATGCACAATGGACGGGCCAGATTCATCGTACTCTGCCTTGGCAATCCACATCTGCATTTAAACAAGAAATCAATTAGCTCCAGTCCAAATTAGAAAATGCTTAAGCTAAACTTCGTTCACCTAAGCTTTATATATTAAAGAAGTAGAGTTTCAATTACTACTACATACATGAAGGAAGCAGAGATTCATATTGAATCCAGAATGAACCAACCCATCTGTCTACTACCTACTGGCATTCAGGAGATCCGAAAGATCACTTTCAGCCATCAATAATCATTCCCAAGCCGACAATCATCATATTTAATGGGAAGAGGACGTGTATGCATATTATTCGTATCCAAATAAATATTAAAGATTGTAAATTAAATTGTCGTGTGTTTTCTGCATTTACCAATGCCTAAGACATTAAAGATTAGACTGTAAATCAAGATGACAGATAAAAATTTATAACCTGGACATTATGGTGAAACCTACCTGCTGAAAGGTGCTGAGAGAGGCCAAAATAGAGCCACCAATCCAAACACTGTACTTTCTCTCAGGTGGTGCCACCACCTTGATTTTCATGCTGCTTGGGGCCAAAGCAGTGATTTCTTTGCTCATTCTGTCAGCAATACCAGGGAACATGGTAGATCCACCACTAAGGACAATGTTCCCATACAAATCCTTCCTAATATCAACATCACACTTCATGATAGAGTTATATGTGGTTTCATGGATGCCAGCAGCTTCCATACCAATCATGGATGGCTGGAAAAGGACTTCAGGGCACCGGAAACGCTCAGCACCAATGGTTATCACTTGTCCATCAGGGAGCTCATAGCTCTTCTCAACAGAGGAGCTAGTCTTAGCAGTTTCTAGCTCTTGTTCATAGTCAAGGGCAATATATGCCAGCTTCTCCTTCATGTCCCTAACAATTTCACGCTCAGCTGTTGTAGTGAATGAATAGCCTCGCTCAGTCAAAATTTTCATAAGGGCATCAGTAAGATCACGACCTGCAAGGTCAAGACGGAGGATGGCATGTGGAAGGGCATACCCTTCGTAAATTGGGACAGTATGGCTGACACCATCACCAGAATCAAGAACAATACCTGCCACATTAGCATATAACGCATGAAACTCTAAATCTATATCAGAATCAGAACTATTTAAGGCACGGACCCATGCACTAGATAAAACAAAAGGAACCAAGATAAAAAGATTTCAAATAAAACAGATTCCATTAACCATCCCAAAATTATGGCAAGATTTATACCTCAGGAATCCAAGCAAATTCGAACATAAAATTCACAGCGTTCCATCCTGTATCTCAAATATTAACAATGCAATACCTTTTAACAATTTCAGCGACCTTGCTGACTTATTGCAGTTGACTACCTAGTCATAAAGCAGTTCCGGGTTCAAGCTGCTTACCAGTTGTACGGCCACTGGCATAGAGAGACAGGACAGCCTGAATAGCAACATACATGGCAGGAGTATTGAAGGTCTCAAACATGATTTGAGTCATCTTTTCACGATTAGCCTTAGGATTGAGAGGCGCTTCAGTGAGCAGAACCGGATGCTCTTCAGGTGCTACTCGGAGTTCATTGTAGAAGGTATGATGCCAGATCTTCTCCATATCATCCCAGTTGCTTACAATGCCATGCTCAATGGGATACTTGAGAGTTAAAATACCACGCTTGGACTGTGCCTCATCCCCGACATATGCATCCTTCTGGCCCATACCAACCATCACACCCGTGTGACGAGGCCGACCAACGATACTGGGGAACACAGCCCTAGGAGCATCGTCACCAGCAAATCCAGCCTAAAATTTAAAGTTCAAATGAAATCTCTCAACAACAAAACTAGATTTCGGTTTGCCAGAAAACGACGATTCAGTACCTTGACCATTCCGGTTCCATTGTCACAGACAAGTGGTTGGATATCCTCAGAGTCCGCCATGCTGTGATATCACCTGAAACATTCCATTGGCACAAGTTGAGGACTCTTTCGTAAAAACAAATTACACAAATTCAATATCCAGAAATGGGATCATCACCAACTTCCGCTTTCCCAAGGAATAAGAACAATGAAAAGCTTGTACGCACCAGAAACACACCATAAATTTGAAACTAATATTAAGAATAAAAAATCGTATAATGCTACCACATATCATAAGCTAAAACATGCAAAGTCCAAAATGTTGTTAAAACAAATGCAGGGGTCCGTGAAATCACCAAATCCACAAACCAAGAGAAACGAGAAGCCGTATGCACGTAAGCATGTATAGATCTAAAACGAGAAATATATATATAAATCAAATACCAAAAGTGACCAACAAATAACAGAGCTTCAATGCCCGCCTTCGTATGTTTGAAAATCGAAAGCGATGAAATGAAATGGATTAAAACTCAAACCAAATCCCAAATTCTGGTTTTTTATATGCGGAAATTTTCCTTTTCTCGTACAACCATCGTGGCCGTTTAATTCGATTGAAGTCGAGATTAAAGCTTGTGGCGCCGCGTGTAACCCCTGGGAGATGCACTCTATCTTTAAAATTGAAAAGAAGACCCATTAAAACTTCCTTAACGAGTAATGCGGACAACGTAAAGCCAGAAACAACTGCACTCCCTCTTTCTCCCCCCTCTCTCTGTGTCTCAACTCATTTTTTTATTTTTTTTCCTTCTGTTAAATTAATATATAACCCAACCTTTAGGTTCTGGGTGATGGATAACTTATACGACCGTTTGATTGAATTTTTATTATGATTTTTAGTTATGGGTGTTATATTTTTGTATTAAATTTTATATATTTTATATATTTTTGTATTATTTGTCTTGATTTAGTATTATATTAAAATGTATTTTTTTTCAATTTCTATTATATTTTTTATTAATTTTTGTAAAGAGAAAATTCAAAAATCAAATCCTAAAATTAAATCATTTTCGAACAACAAAAACAGGTTAGAACCACCACTTAATCCCAAGTGATGTGGGTAGTTTTACAAGCGGTACATTGTCAATTTGAACTTCAGTTTTTTATTTCTGTCTTCTTATTTTTATTTTTTAATATAAAAATTGATAAAAATAATTTTATTAATTTTTTATATTATTATGTATATTTTTATAAATTTTATTTTTATAAATTTTATGCATTATTTTCCTTAATTTTTATATTTAAAAAATAAAATTAAGAAATGTTATTACTAAATAAGCCCTAAAAATTAATTACATTTATGTTTTTTAACAGTGGTCCAAGTTGTGAAATAACTTAACTTAATTATGTAAAGGATTCAACTCTCCAAAAAATTATAAATAAAATTAATTTTTGAAAAAATTTAAATAAAATTATTTGTCAAGGATAGATATACATTAAAACATACAAATATCAATTGAATCGATGACATTGCTTATATAATTTGAATTATTATTTTATTAAATAATTTTTTCAAAATACATAATTTATAAACTCTCGATGATTTATTTAATATATACTACTAAAATAAATAAATAACTAATTACATTTTTAAGGGATTAATTATATTATTATTATTGTTTAATTTTATTTAATTATACGCATCGTTCCGTGTCTTTGATTAAGATAAAATTATTTAGCTAGGTACTGACTCCATTGACAAACAAGCTTGGAGGATCTAATCTCCTGATCCTGAATTGATTGATTGGGCTGGAGTTTAAAGGGCAGGTCCATGGAATTGTTGACCAGTTAATAAAAGATCATTGGTGGGAGGAAACTATTAGTAGAGTCATGATTTGAAATGGGGCGTCTTATTATTATTATTATTATTATTATTATTGACCAGCTGAGATCAAGGAAAGAATAAAATTTAATGGTTGCAGTCTTTGGCGTTTGCATGCTTTTGTTCTTAGCGGAAAAAGCAAATGATCGGTCAACCAAATTCCCAAAGAAAAAAACAATAATGATAAATTTCCATTTCAATGTACCAATCATGAGTGTATAACATTCATGTGAGATATGGCTTCGGCCTCTTTTCCTCCTTTTTCTTTTGCCTAAAATTTTGAGGTACTCTCGATCTTTTTTAAAGAGTATGTTTGGTTTAGTTTAGTTTTATTTTTATTTTTTATTATTAATTTTTACTTTTATTTTTTATTTTTAATTATTTGTAGTTATTTTTTTTTCTGTTTCTGAATTTAGTTTTATTTTTTATTGTGTTATTATGTGTATTATTTTATTGTAATATATGTTAATAATATATTTTATTTTATTTTAATATCATTTTATATTAAACCAAATATTAAATTTATATAAATTAAATCTATGATAATTACAAA
>JAOXYD010000008.1:21926053-21952093 GCA_028565735.1 Pinacopodium congolense | reverse complement strand
CAGGTGGGGGGTTGGGGGGGGGTAGGATTGTTTACAAAGCATGCACGTTAACATCAGATGGTTTTTCTGTAGTAAACCACGTGCACTGATGCATCAAAGTTCGTAAAGCCATTGCTTTTTCTTAAACCTCATTTTCTTACTAATTACTTTTTACTTAAAAATGAACGTCCTCTCCTCTTCTTCTACTTTCTTAGCGATCTCATTTCTAAAGGATAAAACAAAACAGATGGTCTTTTTTTATTTATTAAAATTTTCTTATATAGGAAAAAGAGAGGATGTGAATGTCGTTGTTGTATAAGTATGTTGCATTGGATCCTTCGCCCAAGTGGGTTTCAAGGTCTCCTACTCTCTCTCAATAATAAGAACATTTCGCCACCTAAAGTCCACAAAAAAGAACTTGCTCAAGTCCACTCAAAGGTGGCTGTTTTATGATTATATCAACAATATATTCGTTCTCCTGCTCTCTCCTAGGATTCCCAGTTTCTAGCTAGCTAGCCATTGACTTCTCGTTACCTCACTAACTGTCATTGAATTGCTCACCCATTTATGTTTCTTATACGCTTTTAGTTTTCTCCTTCCTCCTAATTTGAGATTCCGTTCCCTGTTGTCTGCTTGTTTCACCTTTGTTGCTGTTGTTTCTAGATATTCATGTTCTCGGAATTTAAATCGGTTTCATACATGGGGGTGTCAAATTCTGAGATGTTATCCTCTGATAAAGATCTGAATCCCGTGGAATTCAATTTCCTCGTCAGACCATCTTTAGAATTTCCAGATGAGCGCCATATTGCACCCTTAAACGGTGGAATTGAAGATCATGATCACAAACAAGAAGGTCAAGGGCCCCAGAAAGAATCAGAAGGTAAATTCCAGTTGGTTGTTTCTACTTTGGAAATAAAATTGCCAATGCCATCTTTAGGAGGAGGAGGAGGAAAGTCTGGGATTGAAGATGAAGACGAAGGGTTCAGGACACCAACATCTAAGGATCAAAAAGTCGCTTCAACTCTTCAGTGTCCACCTGCACCCAGAAAACCTAAATCTCTTCCATCAACGAAACGAAAATCTCCCAGCGGAAGAGCCTTACTTGATCTGTCGAATGAGGTGGAGTCGTTGTTTCCTCCGGTTCTTCTCGCAGATCTTGGTGGCAAGAGAAAGAAAGTTAGACAAAATGACAACTAAATCACGAACGAATGACAAACGTTAGGTAAATCAAAACATAGTTGATAATGCTGCTATCACATCCTCAGTGCTAGTTGTATCATTCACATTTGCATTTTGTTATAAAGTAATATGAATGATCGATCTTCTTTTACTACTGGTTCAGGATTTCCTTTATCAGAGTTACAGAAACTGTTATATAATGTTGTTGGTTCCAGAACGTGGGATAGATCTAAATTAATGGTAGAGTCAATTCACTCATAGGATTCTTACTTTTATCCGAACCCATCAAGAAGGATGGATTGTTGTTTGAAGATGTTTTGAGTTCCAAGAATCCAAACCAAAAAAAAATAAAAATGATTGCTTTATCTCTCTAAATGTATTATCCATTGACTTTAATAGACCGTAATGAGAAACGGGATTGCATTGACTTTAATCAAACATCCGCCGTTGATATTGGCAGCGGTGGGAAGGGTGAGGGATATTCCCCTCACTTTATGGCAGAGATCCTTAAAAACAGTATGTGGATGATGTCCCAAACTTCTAGGTACTCTGCCATATGTTCTTGCCCTTACACCAGGCTGATAAAGTCATTAGGTTGCTATCATGTAAAATTTGATAAGCTTAGAAAGAATTTTTTTTTAAAAAAAGAAAAAAGAATAATTATATAATATTTATATAATCATATTAGATTGAAATTGGCTATAGTTTAGTTATGAGATGCCGAACATGTAATTAATACCTTTTTAAAAATAGGTCCCACTTTAATAAGAACGAGTTATGAGTTTGGCACTTCATGCCGATTCATTCCTATCTTTGTAGGAATCATAACGTCTTTAGTTTTACTAAAGAATACTAACAAAGAAGGATTGGAGTAAGATAAAGAGACAATCTTCAATGTATTTTTTCCCTTTTTTTATTTCTATACTGTTTTTTATTTATATATTTTATTTATGTATGATTTTTTGTTTTTCTTTAATGTTTTTAATTTTTATATTAAAAAATACAAAAAAATTAAAAAAAAACACCAATCAACCCCTAATTTTACTGCTTTCACTAAAGGGCTTTACGTTTATTTATCTGACTGTTAGTTAGGTTGGCCGTTTGTACCAGCCAAAGAGGTTTTACCGTTTTAGTGTTGGCTTTTCTTTCGTCTTCCCTTTAAGAAAAGGGGCAGAAGAATTCGAAAAAAGGAAGAATGTACTTTTGATTCTCTATTGATTTAGTATACTGGACCATCAGACACTATCTTTCTTTGTTACGCGTCTTTCCCCTTAAAGAAAACCAGTTGAGTGCCGGTTACTTGGTTATCTCCAATCCCAAAGGTTTATTTTATCAAATTTGACATTGATAAGCGTGTTAATTTATTACCTTGTAATTCATAGTTGGATGCTATTTGTTTATAAAATTATTAATTTATTAAAAAAATATATTTATGTTTTTATTAGTTATATATTATTTGATAATGAAAATAAAAAGTACTAGAGTATTTTTATGGAATTAAAATTATCATGTGATTATAATTATTAAATTTAAATTATATTAAATATTATTTTTTATATAATTTCATTAAGATATGATATTAAATGAAACTATATAAACAGAATAAAGAATATTAATACAACAATTGTTTTCAAATATTAGTTAATGATTAATTAATAATTTATAAGAATTAACGTTGTTAGTCTTAGTTTGACACCTAAAAATGGAGTGAATTAGGAACAAAAAAAAAAAAATCTTAAGATAACAATCTTACTAAATTCACTAATTTAAAAACGCAAGCATTTAATCAAAAGTAATGAAACAATTATAAACATAAAAATTAATTAAATACTTAAAAGTAAAAGAATAAGGCAGAAGGATATAAATAATTTATATTATTTCGGAGTTATCCATTTGTTTTTACATCTAATCCCTAACAAAACTTTGTTAAGATTTTTCATTGTAGTAACAAAAAAATATAACTTTAGATAATATGAGTTCCTTTTTTATGATTAAAGGATAACCTTCTCTCTTCTCTCTTTTCTTTTTTCTTAGGTTAAAGAATAATCTTATTTTCTTACAAACGACTTTTTAAAAATATTTTTCTTAAACTCACTTTGGTGTATAAAAGAGGTTCTCTAGAAATAAATACAAAAAAAGAAATCTTAAAATGTCTCACATAAGAACATATCACAAAACTCACAAAAATTAGTTTTGAATGCTCAAGAATACTTATAAGAATATTTATAATGCTTATTAGATGAAAAACACATTAACATGGCATATTTATACATAAAATCCATTGTACAATGGATACATAACATTATAAAATAATTAATAATTTTTACTGCTGTAAAAACTAGCCATTATAGATTTGTCACTTTTTTTGGGCCAGAATTAGCCAATCGATATCACGAGTCAGTCCACTGACTTTGTATTAGTCGACTAGTCTAGATGACAAATTAGTTTTCTTAGCCCATTCAAGTCCAATTTAATCCAAACTAATTATAAACTCAATCAAACACATTTTAACACTATTCAACCAATACCAAACACATCATAACTCAAATTTTCATAATTACACAACTTAACACAATCACATTTATCCAATTTACCAAATTTCTTTAACACTAACACTTTTTTATCCAATAAGGTTTCTATAAATTTCAAAATTATTGATTTAATTTCTCTAATTTCAAAACTATTAAATTTGGCTGACATAGACTAATAATTTTGTGGGAGTGCCCACATAACATATCCATGTGGTAAAATGATGTCATTTTAATTATGATAGAAAACGACATTGTTATATAGAATTAAGGAAATAACTTTTACCTCTCATTAATAAATTAATTTTGTTTGACCATTATAGAAAATGAAGTTGTTTTGCCAACGAATTAACTATCACCTTTCCTCTGCTTCTTCTTCCTTTATTTATTTTGTTCTCTCTAATTTTTCCTCTTCATGTTTCTTCATGCCAGTATAAAGTCAAAGTTTTTAATCCTTTGTCGTACTTTACCTTGACATGCTTCTCCCTATGCAGTGATGTTGCTTATGATAGCTTAGCTTTAAGAGAAATAAGAGCATCTTAGACCTAGGTTCATATATTTAGCTTAAAGGATGACCAACAGTTGGGATAGTCTTTAGTTGTATGTGTTCTTACTAACTGATAAGAATGGGCTTAGTTTAGGACTCACATAGATTTTAAGGAATTTAGGGAGTCTTTATTAGTTGCTATAATTGTTAATTTGTTTCTTATTTTCAATGTCTAATTGTTATAAGTGTTGTGAAAAGTCACAAGTGAATTATCCCACATCAGAAAGGGACAGATTGCTGAAGTGAGTTATATAAAATAGAAGTCCCATAATCCATTGCCTTAAGGTTTTAGGTTGAGATATGATGTCCATATGTTGTATATGGATGCTCACTTGATCACGTCCAAGTTCTCCCTAAGCCCCCCTTGAAAAAAATTTACATATAACAAATGGTATCAAAGCCCATATTAGATGGGCTGGAGTGAAGTCGAAAAAATTTGGGTCGGTGTCGCACTCCTACTAGAAACCTAATAACTTCGCATGGATTATGGATTGAGGAGGATTGATGTGAGAGGTGAATTCACTTGTGAAGCGGAAGATTGTTTTGAAAAGTCTTAAGTAAATTATCTCACATCGAAAAGGGACAGATTGTTGAAGGGAGTTATATACAATAGAAGACACATAACCCATTGCTTTAAGATTTTGGGTTGAGATATGATATCCTAAAGTTATACATAAATGCTCACTTAATCTAGTTCAAGTCCTTCGTAGGGCCTCCTCTGAAAAATTCACACACAACGAATGGTATCAGAGTCCAAGTTAGATGGGCTGGGGTGAAGAAAAAAAAATTTAGGTCGGTGTCGTGCTCCCACTAAAAAATCAAAGACTTTGCATGGATTGTGGATTGAGGGAGAGTGATGTGGGAAGTGATTCACTTGTGAAGGGGGAGATTATTGTGAAAATTCACAAGTGAATTATCTCATATTGGAAAGGGACAAATTATTGAAGTGAGTTATATACAAAAAAAGACCTATAACATATTGCCTTAAGGTTTTGGTTTGAGATATGGTATTCTTAAATTGTATATAGATGCTCACTTGATTTGATCTAAGCCTTCCCTAGGCCCCCATCTGAAAAACTCACACTCAACAATTGATATCAAAGTGTATGGTTGAGATGACAATGAATCCTATAGTAAAGTTTGGTATAATGAAGTTAGATGGATCTAAAAACTTCTGGTTATGGCAACAATAGGTGAAAGATTTATTGGCATAACAAGGGATTTTAAAGGCCCTGTGTGAAAAGAAACCAGAATTCATAGACAATTTGGATTGGGAAGAACTACAGGAGAAAGCGACAGGTACTGTTCAACTGTGATTGGTAGATGAGGTCATTTGTTATGTGATGAACGTCTCATCTTTGGTAGAGGTGTGACAGAAATTAGAGAGTCGTTATATGGAGAAATCCCTCACCAACAAATTGTATATGAAGTAGAAGCTGTGTGGGCTAAGGATCCATGAGGGAGCAGATCTAGTACAACACATCAACGTCTTCAATCAAGTAATTTCGGTTTTGCTGAGGCTAGAGGTAAAGATTGAAGATGAAGACTAAACCATGATATTGCTATGTTCATTACCTCTATCATTTAAACATATGGTGACTATACTCAGATACGGAAAAGAGACTATTTTATGTGGAGGATATTACTACTACGTTGTTGATGCACAATCACTGGAAACACAATAGTGGTGAAAATTCTCAAGGTGAAGGATTGTATGTAAAGGGTAATCAGGATTATGAGAGGAAGGAGAATATAGATTGATAAGGAAAACGAAATTTAAGGTCTAAGTATAGAGGAAAGAAAGGCTTGCATTATTACAATTACAAACAAACAGGCCATCTTAAGAGAGAGTGTCCAAATAAAGAGCAACAAAATGACAACAAGAAAGGAAAAGACAAATATGCTGGGAATTCTGCTAATGTGGTACAGAGAGATGACTCAAAGTGCAGCGACAGAGATATGCTTTCAGTATCATCAAGTAAATTTGAGGATCAATATATTCTAGACACAGACTATTCGTATCACATAACACCTAACAAAGACTAATTTGAAGCATACAAGATAGGAAATTTTAGTTTTGTTCACTTAGGAGATGGCAAGGCATGTATAGTTGTCAGAGATGGACAAGTTAAAATCAAGATGTATAATAGAGTCATGAGGACATTGTGTGATTTTAGACACATGTCAAAATTGAAGAAGAACTTGATTTCCTTGGGGACATTGCACGTTAATGGATTAGAGTACAAATTTGGAGTTGACAGAAGCATCAAGGTTATTAAGGGTGCATTGACTATGATGAAGGGATTGAAGACTTCAAAAAACATTTACAAGTTGATAGGGAATAAAGTTGTAGGTAGAGTTAATGCTATGGATTCAGAAGATAACACTACAGTATGACACATGAGGTTAAGTCATCTTAGTGAGGGTATGATGGAAAAACTGCATAACTGTGGTTTATTGCAGGGAGTCAACAGTTGCAACTTAGATTTTTGTAAGTTTTGTGTACTTAGAAAATAGTCCAGAGTAAGTTTCAAAATTGGTAAGCACTATGGTATATTATATTATATGCATTTTAATGTATGAGAACCTATAAAGGAAGTATCATTAGGTGTATCTCGCTATTTTGTCACGTTTATTGATGATTTTTTAGGAAGATCTGAGTGTACTTCATGAAATAAAAGTCAAAAGTCTTTACCAAGTTCAAAAAGTGGAAAGTTGATGTAAAAAAATTAGACAAGAAGAAAAATTAAGTACTTGAGATCAGATAATGATACTGCATATACAGATTCATAGTTTCAAGAGTTTTGTGGGGAGCAAGACATTTAGAGACACTTTACAGTATGAAAGACATCACAGTAAAAGGGCTAGGTGTTTGAGATTGAATGCTGGGCTTCCAAAAGGCTTTTAAGTGGAGACTATGAATATGACGTATTTTCTCATTAACAGATCATCGCAAGTTTCACTGGAAGGGAAATTAGCAGAAGAGGTATGGATAGGAAATGTTGTTAACTATTCTAGTTTAAGAATATTTGTTTGTCTTGCATATGCGCATATTCCTTATGAAGAGAGATTAAAACTTGACCCAAAGTTAAGAAAGTGTATTTTCTTAGGTTATGTAAAAGGAGTAAAGGGTACAAGTTTTAGGATCCAGAGGCCAGGAAGGTGGTGATTAGTAGAGATGCAGTATTTAATGAAATGTCCATGGTACAGAGATCTCATGAAGAGGTTGGTCCAGAAACAAGAGAGAGTAGTATTAATTCAAGGCTAGTACAGGTAAAGTTCAAATGGAATACATCAGATGGTGATACGGTAGAGAGTTCTAGTACGAGAGCTAATAGTTCTACCTGTAGAATAGCAGTAAACTACAGCTAGTAGTCGACCCAAACACACCGTAAGACCCCTTGTGAGGTATGGTTTTGAAGATTTGGTTACATATCCACTCACCATTAGTAGTGAAGAACCAGTATCTTTTCAGGAGGCTATGAGCAATCAAGAGAAAAGTGGTTGGATGGGTGCTATTGTTAAGGAGATGGAGTTACTTCATAAGAACCAAACTTGGGAGTTGGTTGTACTTCATGAAGGGAAGAGAGCTATAGGGTATAAGTGGGTGTACAGGAAGAAGCCCGCAGTATCAGAAATAGAGGGGAAAAGGTTTAAGGCTTGGTTAGTAGCAAAGGAATAATCGCAATTGAAAGGGATAAATTATGATGAGATATTTTCTTTAGTGGTTAGACACATATCTATACGGTTAGTGTTGGGATTAGTAGTCAATTGGGATATGCACTTAGAGCAGATGGATGAAAAGACAACATTTCTTCACGGTAATCTGGAGGAAAAAATCTACATGGTACAGCTAGATATGTTCAGTAAACCTGGACGGGAAAACTTGGTTTATAGACTAAAGAAATTGCTATATGAGTTGAAATAGTCTCGACGACAATGGTATAAGCGATTTGATTCGTATATGATCACACTTGGATATTGGCCCCGTGAGTATGATTGCTATGTGTATGTTAAGAACCTTAGTAGTAATTCATTTATATTTCGGCTACTATATGTGGATGATATGTTAATTGCTACAAAAGATGTACATGATATGATGGATTTAAAGGTTTTGTTAGGGCAAGAGTTTGACATGAAAGACTTAGTTCCAGCTAAGAAGATTCTTGAGATGGAGATTTGTAGGGATAGAGGCTCTAAAAAACTGTGGTTATCTCAACGCAGTTATGTTGAAAAGGTGTTGGACAGAATCGGAATGAGCAATTGTAAGCCAGTGAGTACTCCGTTGGTGAATCACTTTAGATTGTCTCAAGAGTAGTGTCCTAAGATAGATGGCGAGGTGGATGACATGTCTAGAATTCCTTATACAAGTATTGTAGGATGCTTGATGTATGCAATGGTTTGCACATGACCAAATTTGGCACAACCTGGGTATTAGGTTAGCAAGTTCATGATAAAGCCTGGTAGACAATATTGGGAATTATTCAAGTGGATATTGAGGTATATTAAGGTACTATTGATTATGACATTGCGTTTAGAGGTGAGCGTGATGATCTGTTAGTTGTAGGATATGTGAACTCAGACTATGCAGGTGACTTAGATAATAGAAGGCCTACTACGGGGTATGTATTTATTCTTATGGGAGAGCCTATTTGTTGGAACTCTACAGTACGATCTATTATGGCTTTATCAACAACTGAGGCAGAGTATATTGCATTAATTGAGGGAGCTAAGAAAGCCTTATGGCTCACAGGTTTGGTGAAGGAATTGGATACCGAATAAGGAGGTGTTCAAATATATTGTGATAGTCGGAGTGCCATCCATTTAGCCAAAAACCAGTTTTATCATGCACAGAAAAAGCATATAGATATAAGGTTTCATAAGATCAGAGAGGTGAGAGCATTTGGTCAGATATTAGTGCAGAAGGTTCACATTTTGGAGAATATTGCTGACATGTTGACGAAACTGGTAAAATTGATAAGTTCAAGCATTGCTTAGACTTGATCAACGTTTCAAGATGCTAAGCATGACTGAAGTGCCCAACCTATTTGGGGTGAGAGAAGATTCAGAGGAATATTCATTTTCTTAGAAGACATATATTCGCCAAAGTGGAGATTGTTATATATGTGGCTTATATATACTAGTAAAGGGGCAGGTGCTAGAGTGGAGTATAAGCGAAATGAAGAGGAGTGAAGTATGGACGACGTATGGATGCCTTATGGAATGGCATGGCAACATGGGTTAAAAAAAGTGTCTTATTGTAATCATACTGAATGTTTAGGATTTTATACGAAAACCTAATGTATCCTATTGTGTAAGTTGAATAATACGAATTAAAGTTGTTTCACTCTCGGGGACATAGGAAACACTCGATTTCTGAACCTTATTAAATTTTGCGTTCTTCATCTTTCTTTAATCCTGTTTATTATTTATTTCTCAACAACTGTAAATCCAATGACTTCGCATGTATTGTAAATTGAGGGGGAGTGATGTGGAAGGTGATTCACTTATGAAAAGGGAGATTTACAACAATAAATAATGCTTTGAAATGAAACTTTTACTTTCAAAACTTGAAATGTGCATATTTTGTAGTGAAAGAGCCCATGGTTATTGGGCATGATTGTGTTGGTAACATAGAAGAAGTTAGAGGTGAGTTAAAAGTCTTGTCCTTAGAGATTGTTAATAGTGATTATAATTATAATTATTTTTATTTTTATTTTTCTCCTCTTGTAAGTAAAATTAGACTTAATCTAATAAAATTATTTGTCTTTTATAAGTCGAAAGGCTTAAAAACTTTTGAAGTAAAAATTAGTTCTAAAAAGGAAAAATGAAACAATCAAATTTTAATTTGAAGAACGAAAATGTACTAAGTTGATAGAAGCATTGCCACTGACTAAGTTTAGGTATATGTAGTAGCTAAAACAATTAGCAAATTTCTACTAATAAATCAACTTTAATCAAAACTCTTATTAGGAAACAATTCTGCCCTTTATTATTTCCTAATAAAAGAGGGGAATTGTTACTTGATTTTTGAAGATCTTTTTATTGATAAAAATTGACACAAAATATTTTTAAATAGGAAAAATTTAGAAAGAGAGAGAGAGAGAGAGAGAGAGAGAGAGAGAGAGAGAGAGAGAGCATTTTTGGCCTTTAGAAGGCAATCTTCTTTTCTTCTTTCTAGCATCTATCTTTCAAGGCCTCCAATGGCTGAATTTTTATTCTTGATTAAAAGAAACTAAAGCCTTAGAACTCTACAGATTGTGAGATATTATGTTTTTATTGTAATTCAATTTATGTGTTCAAATTTTAAACTGCTCTTTTGTTTATATACTTTATAACTATTTCGATTGATAATTATGTTTCATATCTAATTTGTTAATTTTGAGGGCCAACTTGAATCTATAATTGTTTAATTTTTGTAGCAACTAGGATTTAATAATTTATGTCAAAAAACTTTATTTCCTGACTTTAGTGAAAATGACCATAACTAACATGGTCTACATAGTATGGGAAGAAAGAAACAGAAGAGTTTTTAAGAATAGTAGCACTCCTATACTCATTCTAATGTAAGAGATTATCTTGTTCACCAGAATCCAAGTTCTAGCTCTTAACCTTCAGGAATCATGCAGCAATGAATGTAGAATAAGGTGGAATCCTACCAAAACATGAGGCAAATGACGAAGACGACACTGACAATGGAGACCTATTCCAGTTAGACAGCTTATTCTTCCATAGCGTGAGGAGAACATGATGCGATTAAGCCTTGACCTCACCATTGTGTCCCCCTGCATTGGTCTGCTTACTCCAGGGATGGGGCAAGAGTCCTAAACCTGGAGCGCCAGTTGAGAATCGACGATTAGACGATGGGTTAAGAAGAAATTCCCAAACACCGATGTCAAAAACACAATCATTGGAAAGGGTTTAACTTGAAGTCTAATGCCTGCCATGGCTCGAAGCTCCTCCAATCATTTGAAGAAGTTGATATACGTTCTCTCTTAAATCGATAACCTATAGAGTCCTTCAAATTGGATCATTCGTTGTGGCCTCTTTGCTTGCTTTCCAAAATAAGGTTACGTCCTTGCCCTGATCGGTTTTGCACTAGTGGTTAAATCTGGTTTTGGGCGTCTTTCGTGTCCCTTACCTTGTTGCTTTTTCTTTATAACTTTTTTGTAACTTTTTATTATTAATGTATTTTTTATTTTTTTTTAAAAAAATATTTTCTATGAAGAACATTTAACTGGATTAAATTCAACTATAAGTGTTTATATTGTCTAGCTTTGTTAATCTTTCTAATATTTAATACTACTATTTAATGAATTTCAAATCTTATCCTTATTTGTGAAACAATAAGGGTTAATTGGATTGCATATTCCTAATTAACTAATCGTACAGAGAGATAAGAATTAAATGAATATTTGAATTATAAATTGATAATCTTTTTTATATGGATGATCGATCATTGCTTTAACAGTAAATGTAATCTTAAACCACAGTTTGTTTAATTGATTATTCTAGATTAGTCATTACATTTTATATTCTGATTTCAATTAATACAATTTTGTTCATCTAAATGACCCTCGTATTTTATTATTTTCATTACCAGTGACAGACTAACAAATTAAGAACTCTTTATAAGAACAATTCTCATTTCTGTACCTTTTTGTTTTGTAGGAGCCAACATTTGTACTTTGGGTGTCATCAACAATGTACCAACTGTAAAACACTAAAACCAGAAATTAGTTGTTGGCATTGTATCATTATACAGAAGAAAAGCTTATCACGAGTAGCGTCCTTACATAGGGAGAATCATTTTAAAGCAACGTGTGAGGTCAAGGATCAAACGCTTTGACTTTGTATTGGTGTGAAGAAGCCGAAAGAATGACAAGAGAGAAACATTGGAGAAAGGAAGAAGAGGAAAGTCGAGATTCAATTTATTAGAAAAATGACGTCATTTCTATAATAGCTAAAATGATATTATTTTATTAACAAAAAAAACTAGGGAGCCAACCTGGGTGGCCTATAATTTCACAAAAATAGAGGGGTAAACATGTAATTTTATAAAAAAATTAAGGGTAAAAATTTAGATGTATTAAAGATAAAAATGTAAATGTGATTATATGAATTGACGTTTATGCTCTTTAATAATGGCAAAATTTATAAAAAGATAAAATGACAAAATTATAAATTTGTTTTAGTCGCCCTGAACGGGTTTAGGGAGCCACTAAATCTCTTTTATTAATGAGAGATAAAAGTTGTTCCCTTAAATCTATAAAATGTTATCATTTTCTGTTAGGATTAAAATGATGTCATTTTGTCATATGGATATGCCATGTGATAAAGTTGTTAGTGTACAATGATTAATGGATGAAAAAGATTTGAAATCTCATAACTTTATTTGATAGTTTTGAAACAATATAGATTAAATTAATAGTTTTGAAAACCATAGAGGCTGCCCTGAATTTAACCATTTTTACTATGCACACTCAAATAAATTTATTTTAAAAATGTACTAAAATGCAAACATTGTGTTTATTTAATGAATAGTATAAATCTTATGTCAAAGTTTAAAATTGTCATTTTCACTATTTCAAACTATTCCAATAATTAAAAATAATGTAAACTTATATCATTTAACTCAAACATAGTTCATAATTTTCACAAATTTACTATAATTATATTTTCTAATTTAAAATTATGATCAAGCCTAATAGAAATAATATAATTTTAAAGGTCAATCTTTCTTCTCCTATTGCTATATCAAATAAACTTGAGTTATATAGAATACTAAGAAATGTCAAAAAGGATTTTTACTAGTATATGTATATTTATATCTAAAGATAACTATGGATCCATTTTGTTCTAAGAAAACAAAAATGAAGTCTTAAGGTCTGTTTGGGTCGGCATTTAGTTTCTGTTTTCCATTTATATTTTTGTATGTTTTCATCAGTTTTGTGTTTTTTTTATTTCTATGCTATTTTCCTCGATTTCTATGTTTTATTAGTATGTTGCTTTCTTTAGATTTCCATACTCTTTTTTTTTTCAATTTCTGTGTTTACAAAAATCAAAACCAAAAATGAAAATAGTAAACATATACAAACAACCCCTTAACTTCAATATAATTGCATCAAACATTAGGTAGGTTTTGGTCAAATTGAAAGTTATTAAAAATTATAATAATCTATTATCAACTCAAAATTCAATTTCATTGATAGAAAAACAAATTTGAGATTTGATTGTAACTCTAAACTTTGATGCTAAAGTTCTCAAAAGCAATAAAATAAATAATAATAATTTATAATTACAATTTAATTATTTTATTTTCTACAATCAAAAATTAGTTTTGAAAAATTCCTTTCATATAGTACCATTATTAGTTAATTGTAAAAACTTTTTGTGTTAGACCAAATGAGGCTTTAATCTATAGTTTTGATAATAATAAAACATATTACAACAAACGTCTTTTATCCTTGGTGTTATTAGTAAGTTATTATATAAAAGACCAAGTTTAATGAAAGGGAAAAAATTAAAGGATGAAGAAAATTAAAAAAAAATGTGTAGCATATTTGTAATTTAAGTGAAGAATCAAAGATAAGGATGAAAAAAGCACGTCAAGTTTGAGAAAATCTTTATAATCCTTCTTGTAACTTTGTCTTGGCCACTTCAATATTGTATAGGATTATCATGCATATGTATTGGTATTTTCTTAACTGAATGTATAAATCTTTTCAAATGTAAAGATAAATTGAGGTTTTGATTTCAAATAAATGTATCTAAATATTTAGAACATTTTTGGGGTATATTTTAAATTATGTTTAAGTCAAATATTTAGTAAAACATTGAAGTCTAGAAAACTTATAAAAATTGTGGAAAATGTTTTTAGGAGCATTGGTTGACCAATTAGATTAGTTATCGACCAATATATCGATTGAAAAAATGCCAAGTATTGGTTGACCATTATTTTAGCAAAGTTGAAAATCTTGATATAGTGATTTTATAATGTGACAGTGATTGATACATTGGTAGACAATATGGTGTATTAGTCTACCAAAGTATTTGAATGTTCAACCAATAACAACTAGCTTATGTTTTTAAAGATTAGCATTTGTCTCTAGTAGCTTTTTAAATGTGTCTAATGACTAGTTAAGTTTGAAAATGGTTTTTTTAAGTCCAAAAGTGATTAAGGTATCCGAGTGGTCCAATAATAATTAGAAGCTTTTTTTTTTATTTTTGAATAGTTTTGATTAATTAAGTGGAGTTGTAAGAAGATGAACAATGCTTTTAAGTTTCAAGAACACGTTTGAGGGTTTTCTCAAAACTTCTCTTTCTTTCATTCATCGATTATGGTTTATTTGAGCCATTGAGTATTTTTATAAGTAAGCAAAGTAACTTGAGTTATAATTTCTCTATTGAGGGGCCTTATATTGCTTGATTGGAGGGGTTAATCTTCACTAATTGAAGAAAGATTATAAAGGTTCCTCACCTTTTAGAGAAGATTGTTTGTAAAGATTCCTCTTCTTATTTTTAAGAAGATTATTTGTAAGACAGTCTCTCTTCATCTTACTAAAAGAAGATTATAGTGAATTTATAAAAGAGACTTGAGAACAGGTATAGGCAAAGTTTATTTACTGAACATCTATAAATCAATTTGTGTATTTTCTTCCCTACATTCCATCATTTCATATATATTTGTGTGATTGATATTGAATTACGTTGTCATCATCAACAACACATTAGAATTTTATTAAAGTTTATTTTTTAAAGTAGTAAAAACTTTAGCAATTCAATAACACATAATTCACCTCCTCTTGAGTGCTATTAGGGATCAATAAGTAGTATTAAAGCTAGTCTCATTTATTGTATATATTTCTAGAAAAATTTTGAGTAAAGATTATTATAACCTAATTTGATCTTCTTTCTAGCTAAGATAGCTAATGAATAGATAGACCTCATTTCTTTAAAGTTGGCAATTATATATATATATATATATATATAATCGCCATAGTAGAAAACTAGGATGACGCACTTCTTTTTATCCATAAAGGTTCATCTTTAGCGAATTGTAAAGAATTATCCTTACATTCCAACAAAAACAATAGTTGTAGATAAAGTAGAGACTAAGGTACTAAAGGAAGTAAATAAGTGTAGTGATAATAAGAAAAGACTTATTGTAATTAATAGTAAAGCTATATATATATTATTTTATACATTGAGTAAGAGTGAGATCAGTAGAATATGCATTTGTGAGATAGCTCGATAGATATGACATACACTTGAAATCACATATTAAGGCACCACTCAAGTGAAAGAGAAAAAAGTGAGTATGTTTATACATCAATATTAATTATTTCGTATGGAATATAATGAATCAATTTTTAATATGTATGCTTGCTTCATTTATATTTTTAATTCTCATAAATTTCCTGGTAAGACTTACATTAATCTTAAATTGATGAGAAAATTACTTAGATTTTTATTAAAAGTTCGAGATGTAAGGTGTTAAATTTTTACTAAAATTTTGAGATGTAAGGTGACATTCATATAAAAAGCCAAAGATTTAAACACCTTACCATTTGAAGAGTGATTTTATTCACTCCTTACTTGGGAGACGTGGATGAATGAATTAAATGAAGTGAAAGTGGATCAAATAAAAAAAGACTATGATTTTTTAAAAATTCCAAATATGAAAAAAATTAAGACGAGGACACCTTTATAAGTGAGCACTCGATAGAAGAAGTGGCTCACTTATGCTTTATGACCATTGATGATGTTGAGGTACTTTCTCTTTCAAACTCTTGTGATAATGATAATGAATGTGATGATGACCTTTCATATGATAAGTTAGTTGAATGCCTAGAGGCAATAAGATTAAAAAGGAGGAAATTATCTTTTAAGTATAAAGAGACATTAAAGCATTTAAATGCATGTATAATTGAGAATGATAAATTAAAATATGATATGATATATATATATATATATATAACATGGTCTATTTAAGAGTGTAATTGTTAATGATAATGAATATGATTTAATGAATGAGAATAAGGAATTGAAAAGGGAGATCATTATTTTCAAAGATTCACTATTGAAATTCACTCAGGGAAGTAAAAAATTAGAGAGCAATTTATGAACCAAAAAAAGCTATAATGATAAACATATAATTGGTTTTATTGGGAGTACACCATCTAATACCAAAACAATTTTTGTGAAAAAAAATCTTTACATCATGAACCTTGCCCAAACCATGATATAATCATGTCACATCTTCTAAATTTGTATAAAAATCACATGATCATCCATCATCCTTTAGGTCCTAAGTAATGCATTCATGTGTGATTTTCAATCTAGACCTAAAGCTTAATATAACCAATGTAAGAATAGGCATAACTTTTATACAAAACTTATAATCTCACTTTCATGTATTTAGGCTTCATTTTAGACAAAGTGATACGGTACATGCTCACAACTAAAGGAATGTATTTTATACACATCCAAGTTCTTACTACTTTCTTAAGAAAGAATACAATTTTTATGAAAGAAACCTAAAAATATGAATGTGTACAAGGATTGTAAAACCCATTGTAATACTGGCGTGCGAGTTTTAATTCTAAAACAATCTACTTCTATACCTTATAACTTTAGGCAAGTCCACTTACCATTCATGTAATATATTAGTGAATTGAGTATCGTTCTCATAAGAATTGTAACAAATATTAGTCTAAACCTTTGAATTATTATTTAACTTAACAATAATTAATTGTAATAATTAAAAGAGAATGACTTGGAGACTCCTTAATATGCCACCGACATGGAGGGGTATTTTTGTAAATTTTCAGTTTTAAGAATTTACAAAAATGCTCCCTCTATATGAGAGAGGGGCATTAGGGGCTCCTTAGTGGGAAGAATTTAGAAAAATGCCCCCTTTATATGAGAGGGGACACTAGGGGGCTCCCTAATGGCGCGCCCCTAGTTTTTTCGTAATTAAAATTAAAATTAAAACTAACCTACTAAGCTCATTAATTAAGTAGATTAACTAAAGCAATATTGAGAAGAATAAACAATCAATTAGGTAAAGTTATCTAGTTTTATATTTATTTTATATTTTTCTTATGTTAATTTACCTTATTCGAACGAAATATTTTCTCTAATAATAAAATCTAATCATTCATACAAACATAGTTAATTTATTGAAAAGTAAAATTACTCATACAATAAACATAGATAATTTACCAGAAAACAAATCATTTGAATTAAAAATAAATATTCATTTTCATGCAATCAAATCCAAAAGGTTCTTGTCTAGATAACTAAACTAAAAGATAAAGTCAATTGATTATGATAAAATTCTATCCCCTAGGAACCATACATGTACCTTTTGATACATACGATTAAACAATGTTTATCGATAAAATGAATATAACGTAAAAGCCTTTAAAAAGTATAGAACAAGCAAACTCGTGAAAATGATATCTCCTTATCTCCAAAACTGATGGCCTTTAGTCACCTAATTCAATTGCCTTTCTTGAAGCACAGCCCACGATTGATATCTCCTATTCTCTTTACCTTCTCTAATTTTTTATGGCTCTCTAGAAGTAAAAATTCCCCAAAGGGGACTCTCTCCAAACAAACTCCCTCTTGACTTGTATTTTCTCCTTTTATACTTCGACGATTATATTTAAAAAAACCCTAATTAGTGAGTTAAGGGAGTTTTTTTTATCCTATTTAAGCTCAAATTACCTTTTTAATCATTGGTTTTTAAGGAGCATAGCAACACTTGATGTCTATAACAATGGGGTCATTGTGATGTTATGTTGTTGCACTATTTTTCGACATACGACAATTGTTTAGGACAACAACAACTTCATTTTTTATTGCCATTTTTCTTCTGTCATCTACACTATACCATAACGACGGTTCATATAAGGACAAGAATGGTGCCATTATTTGTGGCCATTTTGTTTCTGACTTTTTCTTTTGAATATGCTCCTTGTTGCTTATTTGATCTTTTATATACAATATGTATCTATACTTCATAAAAAGAGTCATTAGGAGACTAAATCAACATGAACATGGGTGTAAATTAATGCTTATCATCAAGTAATCAACCTTGAAACTCATTTAGGAATAATCCCATCAAAAGTTAAGAATTAATTATACACCTTGACACAAATTAATGTAATTAAAAAAAATAAACATCTTTTAACTTAATCTTGACTATGACCTAACACATATGGTCAATGGCATGGTAAATTAATCTTTCACACATAGCATTCAATTTTAAATTAATTGTATATAAAAAATCATGCAAACTTGGTTATAATGTACTTTAGTAGTAAACAGTTTTGAAAAGTGCATTTTTTACTCTATTTTTTTTTCCTTTAACTTGACAAGTGCATTTGACTCTCCATCTTACCTTTTTCTTAGCAAATGCGTTTGATGCTTCATCTTACCTTTTTCATATACCTTTAATTACTCAATTTTTATCTTTCGCTTTATCAAATTTAGAAAAGATAATTGAATAACCAATTATTAAGACAATTAATTTCAATTTAAACATTTTATTCTAAATAAAAAATTTATATAAAGTTCCCTAAAAAAACTTAATATAATTCAAAAAGGTCAGTTAAATACATCACACAACTATAATTAGGAACGTTCATGATCAATCATAAGTTATTCAACATTAATCATGATGATTGCATCAATTATATTAAAGTGTACCATTAATAATTAACTCGCCATTAGACTAATTTCTAGAATGAAATATCATAATCAATTAACATAAAAGGCTCACAATTGCTTACGTGTATAAGGAATTCAATAAACTATACCCCATCATACTTAAAATATACATTATCCTCAATGCATAAACAAAACATGTAAGCATAAAGGAAAGGGATAAAGTGGTAAAGGAACTTCCTTGAAGAGTGTTTGGTGAAGAAAGACATCTGATGAAGTACCAAAATGTAATTTCCATTAAGCAATGTTGATTTGGCTATACACTTAATTGGTGAATACTAAAAATATAAAGATAAGGAAGCATCATCTAGTTATTTCCTAAACATAAAATGAAAACAAAATATAATATAAAACAAAAACAAAAGATGCATACCATCTAAGTGTTTAGCATTGTCATTGCTGAGAGCCTAGGCCATGACTAAATGCCAGAAAATACCCCTAAATTTGATTTATCCACTGCTTCTGACATTTTATTCAATTATGTAAATCTAGTAGTAGCTCGTGAATTATGGATAATGACACCTCTGAGGATGAGGAGGTTAGAGCTGATGCACCAAGATGTAAACTTATAGGAATAGGATCAATGGTCTACACAGGCTTAAAAATGCCCTCTTACTACTCAAGGTTAGGTCATGGAGTAATTAGGTCATCTAAATCCCCATCACTTCATAAAGGATATTTACTAAGATTTCGTCATCATCCTTAAACGTACTTGTGCTTCCAAGCCTTCAAGGTTAAAAAAGTGATGCTTGTAGAAGGCAATGTGGTGCCTCTTCTCTGAAATCAATGCCATTATCATCTCTATCAAAACTTAGGTTAAAGATGACTCAATCAATCTAAGAACTTATATGTTCCTCTTATGCACCAAAACTAGACTATCATCTGGTATCCCCAAAAGATCAAATAAAGGTCTATAAGTAATATGGATAGGTGTGACTCACACGTAGGACTAATTCTCGATAGTATCATCTTTGGTCTTATCCTCATTATTGGCAAAGAATTCCTAAACTAATGTCAGATAGTACAGTCCATTTAATTGTAGAATCAGGCCCCACTTGAGTGTCTAGAATGCACTGGATATATCAAACTCTGACTCCACCTCAAGTGTTGCTGCATGCTCCACCACATTAAGATTGGTTTGATAGGCCTTAAACCATTCCTCATTGTCAATCAAAGTGAACTTTGAGGCATCAAAATTTGTGCGCTTAAGCATTGAGGATGACTACTTAACAGTGGTGGGAATTATATGGAATATGCTAGAAAGTTGCCATAATATTTTGTGACTATAACTACAATATTTTGCCAATGGTAAGCTCAAATTTGCCAAAATCTACAAAAAAATGAAAAGTCTGGATCATTTTGAAACTGAATCCAAAACAACAAACCACTTGAAAATTAAAGGAAGGACTAGCTAAAATCAAGAGATAGAGATGGTAAGTGGTGAGGATGTGATGGAGACAAAAGGAGAGAAGAAATACTGATGCCAGGGAAAAAATAGGTCAAAAAAGAGGAGAAAAGGGAGAAAGTACAGTAGTGGAAGTGAAATAAGAGAGAAAAGAGGGAGTTTAAAGGTGTTGTAGTGGTGGAGATGGAGTGAAAGGCGAGAAGAAGGAGAAGAGAGAAGAACAACAGCACAAGGAGAAAGACAATGGGTTTGGTTTTGCAAAATGACATGTTTTAATTTTCTAACTAAAGGATCATAATTATGTGTCAACCTAGACCATAACAACATCATTTGTTGCACTATTATGCCTTTACATTCTCCTTACTCCTCAATAACGCCTTATTTATGGATAATGATACTAATTTTTTAACAGTTCAACAACATATTCAATATATTGTGCACAACGGCATCATAATTAAACACCATTTTCCTTCTGTATTTACATAATCCTAACTACTTCTATCTATTTCGAAAAATCACTTATAATGATCATTTATATGCCCTATAATAACTTTATTACTACAAATAAAAGAGGAAAAAGTACGTAAAACTAAAATATGAATGAAATAACAAAAACAATCATGAAAGAAAAGAATAATTGTGTTTGGTTACTTCTCAAGAAGTGTTTTTTTACTGTTTTTTAAGCTGGACATTAATGTTAGAGAATTTTTATTTTCCTCCTATTCTCATAACTCTGGGCAATGTTTGCATATCTGTATTGGCTTATGATATAAGTATTAGTCTTGAAAAAAATTACTAATTTAATTAATATTAGACTTCTCGTTTCACTTCCTCTCCCTTACATGATGAACAACAAAAATGGATTGTTATATGTGGTTTCTTGCAAGTAATAGGAAAACAATGAGATATTTATACGCTCTTCCATAAACTTTGTAGGGTATGAAACATAAAAGTCAAACTCTTTTGTCATCTTTCCAATATGAATCTCATCATTATTACCCATGATCACAAACTCATTTGTTTCAGTTTGTGATTGAGATTTCTCTGTGCATATGTTCCCTCAAATTAAGTTCAGTATAACTAAGCATGCTCTCTTATTCCTTCTCTATAACTAACTCTACAGGCTATCTAATCTAAATCTCAAAGTCATAGAGAGAGATTTCTTGATTTCTTTGAACTTCTTCAATAATTTCAAATCGAGCTTTAAATGTTGATATTGCATTAATCAATAGCTCTTCCAACTAAGAATCCTCCTTTTATTGATAATAAAATATCATAAGGGTAAATGGAGTATCCATTATTATTCCATGAGAAATCAGGGTGATATATTCACTCTGGCCCATAAGTATTGTTATAAGTGCGATGGTAAGACATCTAGTCTTTATCCTTATTCAAAGTTACTTTTGTTGACCAAAATTAAATCCTCTTGGTGGAGTTTTAGTCCCCACTAATACTTGTGTATTGGCCACTTGTTGGATTACTAGTGGTGACAAAGAAAAAATCTAGTGTAAAAATCAAAACTTAAATAAAATAAAATAAACCAAATAATAAAATAACAAAATAATAATGATTAAATTAATAATCCTAAATTCTCCTAGTATCACTAGTAGTCTCTAGCAACAGCATCAAAACTTGACGTATGAGTTTTAATTCTAAAACAACCTACTTCTATATCTCACAACTTTAAACAAGTGTACCTATTGTTCTTATAGTATATTAGTAAGTTGAGTATTGTTCTTACGAGGATTTCAATGAGTACTAGTCTAAACCTTTGAATTTTATTTAACCTAGAAACAATTTATTGTAATAATTAAAATTAAAATTAACCTATTAGACTAATTAATTAAGTAGATGAACTAAATTAATATTGAGAAGAATATTATTATGTAAAATTACTTAGATTCAAATTGCTTTTAGATTTTTCTTGTATTAAGACAATTGACCTATTCAAACGAAAAATTTTCTTTAATAATAAAATAAAATCATATGTACAAATTAGATAATTTACTAAAACAAGGTTAATCATATTTATAGTCCTAAGCCTTTTATCATTTTCTCAATTGATTCTTATACCTTTGAAACTTTCAAATGAAGTCCTATACATATGCGATTTAATCCAAGGTAGTCTTTATAAGACTTAATTGAGAAAATTGTGAAAGGTTTAAGATTTAATTAGAAAAATTATGAAAGGTTTAGGACTACAAATGTTAGGGATATTTATAGTCCTAAACCTTTTATAAATTTTTCAATTAAATCCTAAACCTTTCATAATTTTCTTAATTAAGTCCTATAAGGACTGCCTTTGATTAATCCACATAGGTATAGGACTTCAATAAGAAGTTTTAAAGGTATAAGACTCAATTGAGAAAATGGTAAAAGGTTTAGGACTAAAAATATGGTTATCCCTTTACTGAAAAGTAAAATCTACTCATACAAAAACAAACATAGATAATTTAATAGATAACAAATCACTTGAATTAAAAATAAACAGTCATTTTTATACAACCAAATCCAAAAGGTTCCTATCTAGATAACAAACACTAAATCTATCGGTAAAATGAATAAAAAATATAAGCACTTAAGAAGTAAAGAACAAAAAAAAAAACTCATGAAAATGATATCTCCTCGTATGTATCTTCTTCTCTTCACTTCTTTAATTATCCATGTCTCTTTAAAAGCAAAAACCCCTAAGGATGACTCTCTCCAAAAGAACTCCCTCTTGACTTATATCTTCTTCTTTTATCACCTTAATGGTTATAGGGTTTAGAAAATCTTAATTAGTGAACTAGGGTTTTTTTTTTTTCTAATTAAGCTTAAATTCCCTTTCTAACCTTGAGTTTCCAGGGACTACACTGAAAGTTGGTGTCTAGAACAACAGTGTTGTTATGATGATGCATTGTTGCACTATCTTTTTGCATGACTATAATGGTGATATCTGGTAAAATAACAAAGCCATTATTCATTGTCATTTTTTGTTTGTCTTCTCCACTACACCTCAATGGTAGTTCGTATAAGGACCAAAACAATGTTGTTGTTTGTGGCTATTTTGCTTATGACCTTTTCTCCAAAAATTGTTCCTTTTTACCTATTTGGTCTTCTAAATGCAATATGTACCTATACTTCATAAAATAAATCATTATGAGACTAAATTGACATGAACATATGTACAAGTTAATAATTAATATGCCAATAAAACTGCATATTTTACTCATTATTAAATACACATATGATACATTATTTTTATGGAAATTATGGGCATGTTGAGGGATTTTATATTTTGAAACAAAGGTTGTTAAGCAAATCTTAAAAAATATAGATTGAAAAAGGTTTAAGAACTAACTCATGAAGGCCAAAATCTATATAGGTATTTAGAAAATGTTGATTTTTTTA
The DNA here is from genome assembly GCA_028565735.1 of Pinacopodium congolense. Taxonomy (NCBI): domain Eukaryota; kingdom Viridiplantae; phylum Streptophyta; class Magnoliopsida; order Malpighiales; family Erythroxylaceae; genus Pinacopodium; species Pinacopodium congolense. The sequence continues at coordinate 21,928,329 of JAOXYD010000008.1, read as the reverse complement.
AACCTTATATGTCAATGTTAAAGGGCTTCAATTAATATAAGCAATTGATACCATCTCCATCGATATCAAATGAGAACTAAAAAATGCTACCTCAAAAATTAAGTTGAAAAGAAAAATTACTAAGAGCCTTCGCATAAATAAAGTGAACATATTTTTGAACCAAGCAAGAAAAAATGAGGTAATCATTAGTAGTATATAGAGGAGGTGTATATTTGTATTTTATTAATAATATTTGAGAATATTGACTTAAAATGCATATTTTGGAAAGAAAACATTATTGTAAGCATATAGGAAGAAAGATAAATTATCCTAGAAAGATAAATTAATCTATGAAATTTATATATGAGAATTAGAAAACTTGCTAATTGAATTATAAATCCCTTGCTCGTATAATAAAGTTTTTTAAAAGGGGGAGAAGTTATTTAATTTTTTATTCTTTTTTATGCTTATAGATTAGCATATTGTTTACTCTTTTTAATGTTGCCAAAAAGGGGAAGAGAATGATGATATTAGAACTTAATCATTTTATGATGGATTAATTAAAAAGGATGGATTTTGCATAATTAGGAGATAACTAGAAATGATTGATTGAAATTTGGTTTGATCTTGCGTCTACATGATTATATCTTATATAATTATTTATATCGATTGATTTTTTGATGATTTTAAAAGAATGAGAGAATGGTGATAATAAAATTTGATCATTTCATAATGCATTAATTACAAGGGAGCAAGCATATTGCTTTAGAATAAAGGGAACTTATTTAATGACATTTATTTTATCTATCATCACCAAATGATTTGCCAACATTAAACAAAACAGATTGATGATAATAAAATATATTACAACTAATGTCTTTTATCTTTGGTAATATTAATAAGTTATTATGAGAAAGATAAGTCTAATAAAAGGTAAAAATTAAAGGATAAAGAAAATGAAAATGTGGAGTATATTTGCAATTTAGGTGAAGAGTCAAGAACAAGGATAAATCAAGCACATCAATTTTTAAAAAAATCATTGTAATCCTTCTTGTAACCTCGTCTTAGTCATTTTAATATTGTAAGGACTTATCATTAATGTGCATTGTCGTTTTCTTAATCTAATGTATAAATATTTTTAAGTGTCCAGATAAATTAAGGTTTTGATTTCAAATAAATGTGTCTAAATATTTAAAATACTTTTCATACATATTTTGAAATTTGTTTAAGTCAAGTTTTTACTAAAAGAAGGGTTTGAAAATTTGAAAGACTAAAAAAAATTGTGGAAAAATGTTTTAGGAGCACTAGCTGATCAATATAGCATATTAGTCAACTGATTTTTCAACAAAGTTAAAATTTTCTACACAATAAGTTTGTCATATATCATTGATCGTTCGACCAACATGGTATATTTTTTAACCAATATACTTAAATGGTCAATCATTAGTTGTTATTTTGTATTTCTAACGACTAGCATTTGTCTTTAATAACTTGTTAAGTGTGCCTAACATCTAGTTAAGGTTGAAAATAGTTTTGTAATACTACTAATGCTATAAATACATGATTTTATGGTTATTGATTAGTTTTGATGAATTAAGTGGAGTTAAGAGAAGATGAACAATGCTTTTAAGTTTTAAGAACACATTTGAGGGTACGTTTAAGATTTTTCTTCCTTTCATTCATCCATTATAGTTTATTTAAACCCTTGAGTCTTGATGTGAGTAAGCAAAATACTCTTAGTTATTAACAACTCTATTGAGGGGCTTTATAATTGTTTGATTGGAGAGAAATTATAAAAGTTTCTCTTTACCTTTGAAAGAATATTTTTTATAAGATTCCTCTTCACCTTTTTTGAAAAATTATTTGTAAGAAGATTTATATTCATCTTATTAGAAGTAGATTATAGTGACTTTCCAAAAGAAATTTAGAAAGTAGACGTAGGTGAGGTTTGTTTTTTTGCTAAACCACTATAAATCAATTTGTGTATTCTATTTCTTAAATTCCTTTATTTCATATATATTTGTATAATTGATATTGATTTACATTAGCACCATCGGGATCATATTATAATATTATTAAGGTGTTTTTAAAATAGTATAAACTTTAACAATTTAATAACACCACTTCAGCTCTACTTTTGGATACCATTAAAATCCAACACTTAAAAATATTATAAAGAAAGACCTACATTATACTTAATTAGAACTTAATTCATTCTTCAATTTTTGCTTAAAAAGAATTGACAACTTCTAAATTTAATTAATGTACTATTGATTACAAGTGCTACGATAGTATTT
>JAOXYD010000008.1:21901305-21921602 GCA_028565735.1 Pinacopodium congolense | reverse complement strand
TGAAGTAGTATCATGAAAAATGTTAAGGGGCAAATTTAACATTTTTAAAACATTTAGGGGCAAATTGTACTTTTTGCCTGCAATTTTCATATTTAAATTTTTTTATTTAAATCTTCTTGCTTACTATGCATTTTAACTAATCGATTAGTTTTCACGTAATGTGCATATAGGTGATCAAATGAGATGATTTCATGTTATCCTTTATGAAGGTCTTTAACTTGATTGAGATTTTCTACAATGATAGAAATCTAGTAATGCTATTTCTATCAATATGATAGAGTTTTAAAAGAACTAAAGAGTATTTATTATAAAATTTCAAATTAAAATTATTTTCAAATATTAGTGTGTCATATGTATTATTAATTTACAAAATTATGTCCATAATTATCTAAGTTCTAGAAATAAATAAGTTATAAAATTTTCAATTTTATTTTGATTTAATTTCAATTTTCACATTAAAATTTTTTTATTTGAATCTTCTTACTATATTATGTACTTTAACAAGTTGATTAGTTCCCACATAACATGTAATATTTTATAATTTTCTAGACAAGAATTAATCTATTAATGTTATATATTAAAATTATCTATAAATATAATTGTTAGAAATTTATTCCTAATAAAAAACTGAAAAACAACTTAAGCTCCCTAAAACCTATAATATTATATCTAACAAAGGCTTAATTATGACGATTAGGCTAAATACCAAAAAGGTTGAATTCATAATCTATAGGCAGAGTAAATGAAGAGTCTAATATATCATTTTTTTATTACCAAACCATTTTATTTTTAATTTTTTCCAAGAACACTCAAAAGTATAGATGAATTGGATGTAAATTTGCATTCTACTATACCAAAATTCAAAGTTAAGGCATTCTTGAGAGATTTTAGTCTAAAAGAGTATTGATGGATTGAAAGAGTTATATGTGGGGAAGGGAAGTAAGGAATAAAGGAAAACATAGAGATAATTAACTACTCATTACTTGTTTGATTTATTCCCTCACTGAAAATTGAATAACATATTTATATATACAGACTTGCTATCTCAAGTCTAAAAATTTAAAACTAGCTAATATTTAAGTAAAGTAAAACATTAATTAACAACTCTAATTAAGACTTTAAAACTAATTTTGAAGTAAAATTTAGTTTAATAGCCATCATTGCCTCCCTTAAACAAAGCTTGCTTTGTCATTCCCATCATCTTCTTTAACTTAAAAAAAGAATCAACTTTAAGTAGCTTGGTAAAAATGAATGTTGCTTGCTCTTTAAATGTACAAAACTCAATTATAATTTCGCTTATCTTTCACTAAATCTTACATATAGTGATACTTGATGTCAATATATTTATTACTACCATAAAACACTAGATTCTTCGTTAAAGAAATCATTGATCTGTTATCATAGAAAATTTTGATTGAACTACTTTGTCGATGATGCAACTCACTCTAGCATTCTTCATAACTAAATTGCTTGAGTAGTACAACATGTTGCTACTATATCCTTTGTTTCTGCTGCTGATAAGGCAACTACTTATTGTTTCTTTTAATACTAAAAAAATGTTCTTAAACTAAGATAAAAAAACAAATCCTTAAGTACTTTTTAAGTTCCTCAACATTTTTGTCCAAAACACTATCTATATGCCCAACTAACTTCTCTTTGATAGTATTGGAGTAGAATATGCCATCATCAAGCATACTTTTAATGTATCTTAGGATGCATTTTACAACTTTCCAATGAGATTGAAGTGATGAATCCATAAATATACTTACAAATCCAATATAATAGACTATGTCAGGTCTTATAGCAATCAAATACCTTAAACTCCCAAGAGGTATTCTAAAATTCATTACATCAAGTAATTTACTGTTATCTTCTTTAGTTAGCTTCAACCTTAACTTAAATAGAAATGATATTGGCTTATAAGCTTCCATTTTGAATTTTTTTCAAAATTTCTTGTGCATATTTCTTCTATGAGATCAAAATTATTTGTTTGCTTTATCTCAATACCAAGGAAGTAAGATATCAAAACCATATTTGCCCTCTTGAACTTAATAGTCATAGCCTCCCTAAATTCTAACACTAAATTTGGATTTTTGCCAATGAAGATTAAATCATCCACATATAAGCCAATAATGAAAATATCTCCAATCTTTTTAGTTTTAACATATAAAGCATGTTTATTCGCACATCTATAAAAACCTTTTTTTTATGAAGTATGTGTTAATTCATTTACAACATGGTTGAAGGGCTTGTTTTAACTTATATAAAGCCTTTTCCAACCTATAAAGGTTGTCTCCTTCACTGTGTTTCATATAAGCTAGTAGGCACTCAATATAGACTTCTTCTTCAAGCATGTCATTTAAGAAAGTTGACTTGACTTTCATCTGAGATATTTTCTGATGATTTTGAGGAGTTAGAGAGATGATCATATGTACAGCATCTAATCTAGTAACGGAAGTAAATACGATAAAGTAATTAATACATGGCTTTAGTTTATATCCTTTAACCACTAGACACACCTTAAAGCGTTCCATATTTGCACTAGACTTGTATTTTGTCTTGTAAACCTATTTAACATCTATCAATTTATTTTCTTTTGGTATAGTAGTTCTATCAGTTTATTTCCTTTTAGTAAAGTAGTTAACTCCCAAGTATTATTTGTTTCAATAACATGAATCTCTTCATTCATATCTTTAATCCAACGATTATCATTAGTTGATTCTTTAAACATCACAAGATCACAATCTACAAAGAAAGCATAATGAACAACATCTTCTTCGTTGTCATCATTAAATCATGATTATTGCCAACCTCATAATCTTGTATATATATGGGTGGATGATGATTACATTATGAATGTCTTATTAGAGGTGATGTAGAAGGAGTTGATTCTTTAAGCTCAACAAACTATAGAGAAGAAAATGATTCACAAGTTTGATTTTTTATTTCTACTTCACTATTTACTGTCACTGTCGTTGGTAACAAACTCATTTCTTTTTCTGGTCAATGCCATATAACATCTTTATCAAAAGTGATATCTTTGCTAATAATCACCTTTTAAGTCTTAGGATTATATAATTGATAACCTTTTGTTTCCAGGCTTTAACTAATAAAATTGCATTTTTTTGTTTTATCATGAAGCTTCTTTTATTAGGTACATGTGCATAATATATATAACCAAACACTTTTAAGTGACTAAAATTAAGCTTCCATCCACTATATACTTCTTGTGGAGTTATATTAAGATCATTTTTAATAGGGCACCTGTTCAATATGTAAATAGCATAAGGCAAATGCAACCTTTTATAATGTAAGATACTTCTCACCATCCCCATAATAGTTATATTTTTCTATTTATAGATACTTAACACCATGCTTTCTCAAGAAAACATCACATACAATATAGTTTTCCGTTATCCATTTTAAAGTCCTAAGAAAATATTCACTTTGTTTTCTAACATACGTCACAAAATTCTTAAGTACATCATATTCATCACATTTATACTTCAGAAAATAAATGTATGTCTTCTTACTAAAATCATAAAGTAAGGAAATACATGTTAACTCCATTATATGGAATTTAACACAAGTCTAAATGCACAAGCTCTAATGGTCTCTTGGCTTTCTATACGTGTTTAGTGGAAAATGGATCTTTATCAAAACTTGTTATTGGTTGATTTTGTCTAAATTTATCCCAATTAATTATAAAATTAAACAATTAACGCACACTTGCTTAAATCAATTTCAAAACCAACAATTATAGAAAGTATACCAGTCAATAAGTAATAAAGTGGTGTATTTTTAAAACTCTGAAATGTCAAACCTACAGGAAAAGTTAATGACTACTAGGTTTTTAGGATTATAGTTATGTAGAGAGCTCAAGATTGAAAGATTAATTAAGCTAATATAACTAAATTAACTTAAAAGATTCCAAACTTTGCAATGGTATTTAAATTCAAATTACTTTAAAGATTGACAAATTGGATAACAAGCTAAGGATTATGCTTTAAATGAATTAACTAAGTTATAAAATGGATTAGAATCTCTAATATAGGGTCTTCACTAAATCAAAGCAAAGTTATGGTCAAGTATATGTCTTATTTATGACATTCCTATTCTATGATTTTGTCCACCTATAGCTATAAGAATTAAGCTTAAAATTTAAGAAGTTTTAATTATAAAGTGGCATATTTTAAAACTGGTACCCTCATAATTAATCAACCAATGGTTAAGTATTGATTAAAATCATGTTGTTTATTGATTTTTCCAATGAATTAAGTGATCAGTTCTCTACTTAATCATCTTTAATCTTAGTTTTAAGTGGCCATGTTAAGATAAGCTTTAAGAACTCAAATAAACAAAGATTATCATCCAATCATGTGTTTAGAAACTCAATAAAAACATTTAAGAACCAATCCTTAGCATACATTCAGATTAAAACATCATATATACCCAAGAAAAACCATATTCAAGCATAAAAAACATGTTCTTGAACATATATGAATACAGAGTATGAAATAAGTGAATTAAAGGGTTTAGATTACGTCAAATGATACTCTAAAGTGCTGCACAGCCTTCAATCACCTTAACAAACTCCTAGAAATCCCTAAAACAACATGAAATTATAAAGAACAAAGCTGGAAAATAAAACAGAAAAGACAACCTAAATTAAAGGAAGAAAGTAGAAAGCCTAAGCTAAATCTGAATTAAGCTACCTGAATCTGTGTTACAGTTGTACAAATTTTGTCTTTGAAGTTTAATATATTTGTCACCTGTAAGTTAGAAGTAAGTGAAGCAAGATGTAGCTAATTGGGAGGAAGAGCCAGTTGAAAAAAGCTCGGCATTTGTTTGAATGACGGTTGAAAACGAGTTAAATGGCGCCATTTAAGTCACACCATTTAAGCCTCTAAATTAAGTAAAACAATGATTTTACATAATTAAACAACAGCGCAGCTCACCTACCATTTTACTCTTATTTTTAAGTCTCCAAATTAAGCAAAACAATAGTTCTTCATAGTTAAATGATGATGTAGCTCACCTACTGTTTCACTCTTATTTTTGGTTTTCGGTATATTTTCTTTAGATTTCTCACTGTTTAAGCTTTAATTTGTAATTTATATAAATCCAAAGAATAATTAAACATTTTAACATCAATTTGGATCAAATTTACCTTAAATCTTAATCAAGTTCACATGAAAATGTAATAAACTCATATCCTAACACTTGTTCCCCGTAATACAAGTCTCATAAATCTGATCAAGAACTTAAATAGTTGACAAGCTTAAAATCCACTTCCTATTTACAAGAAATTTAATGTTTCTAAAATTTAAGTACTGGAGAAGCAAATGCCATAGCCAATTATCATCAACAATTATAAAACTAAAGCAAGAAGAATTATCTTAATTGATGTGTGATAGAAGTAAATGATTGGCTGGCATCTTTATCTTCATTATCAAACCCTTCTTAGCATCACTAATAGTGTATTCTTATTTGTTGAAACACACGTCATAACATTTTTCTGCTAGTTATCCTATGGTTATCAAATTCTGACTAATGGTAGGAGTATACAATACTTTAAATATGTAATTTTAAGAGTCATTCTCAATTTGATATCAATTTTCCCTTTTCCTAAAATTGGAATCTTATAATTGTCACCAAGTTTTACAAAAGGAGCAAAATGACTCATCTAACTCAAACACTTCCTTGCTTTCATTTAAGTGGTTACTTTAACTCATATCCAATAACCATTGAATATCACTGTTCTCTACATTTACATGAGTAATTAATAACAAGGTCTCTGTGTTATCCTTCTCAGCTACTTTTGCATGACTTTCCCTATTATTTGTTCTTGTTACATGACATTTTCTTTCATAATGACCATACTTCTTGCAGTTATGACACTAAATATGTGATTTACAAGAATATTAATAATTCTCATGCTTCTTATACTTAAAACAATGAATATTATATTTATCATGAAAAGATTCAGTACCTTTTGCAGATTGCGTTTGATTAACTTTAGAATTTCTTCTATCTCTACCTTTATAATTCTAACCTCTTTGACTAGATTTTATCTCATATGAGGACATCTCCTTTGTAATTATCAAATTTATTTGTACTTTTAGTGCCTAATTGTACTAACCGATCTATCATTTATCCACTTCCCATAGAATTTCAATGAGGACTGAAGTTTATTAATAGTCATGGTATTAAGGACTTTGAATTTTTAAATAATTGATAATATATAATCAAATCAATTTAACAAAGCCCGCATGATTTTCTTTATGACTTGAAAAGGACAATAACATTCTCACCATTATTTTTCTTTTCATTAACTATCTTTTTAAGAAGTGGATAATAGTTACTAATACTTTCTTCCTTGCATTACTCCATTAACTCAAATTTTCTTTTTAATCCTTGCAGTCTCGTTCGTTTAACTAGATCTTCAACTTCATATATTTTGAGCAAAGCATTTCATGCCTTTTTAGTTGTTTTGATATGGATTTTTTTTGTTTAGGATTTGCAGCTCTACAAACTGACGAATCAAAAATAAAGCTCTTTTTTTAAGAAAATTCTATAGACGATGCACCTTTTTTTTGGTCAAAGTTCTCTTCTAAAATTTCTTCATACTCGTTGATATTTAAATACAACTTCATCAAATGTTTCCACATTGAAAAATTAATTTTCCATTAAATTTAAAATTTTTTGCCTATACTAATTAAATAACTTGACTATTTGATATCACCTCGATCTAACTTTCCCTTTTATACTCTTTATCTCCCTCTATCTTTATGAAATATACTGCAAAATCCCAAACTTGTACAAAAATATCTTCAAGAGAATAACTTTCTGCTTTTTTTTCCTTTTTAAGATTTGCAATCAAATGGTTAGAAAAATTCCCTCTCAAAATTCTCCCTAAGAAGGACAAATATGGCTTTCACTTCTCACTTAAGTTCTATATCTTTGTATCTCAACAAATTTGCATCTCTAGTATACAACTTCTACTTGTTCTTCTTCTTCTTCTTCTGTTATTCTCTATGATTGCTTTCTTCGATTGTTGCTTTGTTGGAGGAGAATAGCACACCAAATATGGAAAAACCTCTTGAAGTCCCTTTAATCCTATCTTACGTGAAGCGTTTGACAAAGAGAGGGAATTTATAGTGAAAAACAATAACTGGAATTGTCATTAATTTAGGGCATGTTTAGTAACGTTTTGGTTTTTTATTTTGATTTCCTATTTTTCTAAATATAGAAATTGAAAAAAACACATTAATACAGTACATAAATCGAAAAAAATACACAAATCATTACAAAAACATAAAAATTACAACCCACAACTCAATTAAACATCCCCTTAAGTTTTGTGAGACAATTGTTTGACATAACGTAACAAAGAGATATTTATGGTTGCGAAGGTAGGGAAACTAAGCTCTAATACCACTATGATGGATTAAAAAAGATAAATGCAAGTAAGGGTGGCAAAGAACAAAGGAAAAACACAAAGATAATTAACTGTACGTTACTTATTTGATATATTACATTAGTGAAAACTGAATAATGACATATATATAGACTTGCATTCTTAACTCTTTTAACTCTAAACAACTAAAACTACCTAATATTTGATTTAATGTAAAATTTTAATTAACAACTCTATTTAGGACTCTAAAACTATTTTAAAAGTAAAGTTGGTTTAACAGCCTATAGGTATTTTATGCTTACTTGAACAACTCTATTATTTTGAAATAAAAACATAAGGTATGAATAAGTTACAGAAAGTGATATACTATGGCTCTATTGAGATTTGCAATTTGCTAGCTAACGAGAAATCTGCTCTACTTGTTAACATATACATATATTTTACAATTGTTTAATGACTTGAATTACAAAATTGTCGGCAACAATTAGTATCATCAACTTACTTCATATCCATTACGAAACCAGATGTAGGGAGGTGCAGCAGTGCAGCAGCTGTCCCCGATCGGTACAAAGTAAAATTACTAAGAAACAAGAATGAAAATTTTCTGCTTCCATTACAGATAAGAAAAAAAATACTAAAAATTTTACAATATGCTATACTTAATCATATTCGGAAATTTTATCTTATTTTGGAACCAGGGAATAATGAACTCCTATTGTCCAATTAACTATACATACATAACCAAAAAAGTAAACTGTTTCTTTGTCTCCGCCAGAAATATTTAGATGAGGTATATGTTTTATGATAAAAGAAAAATGACAGATAATCACAATTCACAACACAAATGAGTAAAATATTTTTAAAATATGAATTCTATAAAATTCTTGACAGAAATGAAATCCAACAAAATAATTAAAAACATAAGGAGCTGCTACTCAGTATTGACTTGACTAATGCAGCTGCCGGCTACAAATGTTGTACCAGAAATCATGGCCATGGGTCAAGTTACGCCGGCTCAAAAGTTGCTTTAAACAGCTCCAACCCACATCATACGCCAAAGTTAATTATTGTTATTTAATTTGTCTGGTGCATTCAAATTCCAAATATACTTATCACTCGGTTTTGAAACATTCAACTGATCTACCCTCGAACCATTAGCTTACTAATAACAAAAGTCTAGACTTCTCCGAGAAAATTATGAAACTGTCCAATTCTGGATAATAACAGGTGACGTTATACTTTTCTTTTCCCTGTGACTGGGCTGCTTTCTTTTCGGCTTTTGATCGTATGTGACACGTTCGCTGGAGACACATGTGAGACTTCAACTACTTTGATTGAAAATTCTGGTGGAACACTTGACTTGTTCAGTTAGTAAACCTGAAATTTGTTTTTTTCTCTTAGATATTTTGCTACACGGAATAAGCACTAAAGTCTGCTTCATTAGACGTTGACCGGTTGAGTATTCCTCCTTTTAGGCGATTGATAGCAGCATTTATTATAATTTTAAGCATAAATTTGGAGGACTAGTCACGAGTCATGCCACTGCCTATGCCACGAGTAATGAAAGGTTTAAATTGATTGTCAAAGCTTCTTTTTATTTATTGCACTCGAATATTCAACGCAACATTTTCTTTTAACGCTTAAAAATAAAAAGTGATATTTGGTAGATCAATTGCGCCAAACTTTAAACAATAAAAGAGTATTTATTATAAATAATTTATTAAAGTAATATCTATCATTTAAGGCTAAAATCTTGAGTTCCAGTATAAACTTTTTATACTTAAAAAACTTCTTCTTAACTATCAAAATAAAACATCTATTAGATTTGATTAATTAAATAAAAATAAGCAATGAAAAACTATATCTTTCATGCAATAAAAAGGCTATATATATTTTTATCTATTTGAATATTATTATTGTATGAAGATAGTTTTAAATTTTTAAAATTTTACTCACTGTAAAATTTTAATTTACGTAATTTATTATTTTTTATATTAAAAATATTTATGTAATTCACAAGTATGAGAATTGAATTTTGGAACAAAAAGTATAATAAATAAAAAAATAATTATCATTTTCTTATCTAACTATATTTTGATCAATATTTAATGTCATAACCATAGACAATATAAAACTAAAAATGGTCATTGGCTTTTTTTAACTAACTATATTTTAATAATTATTTAATGCTGTATAATAATTATAAATTGTATAAAACTAATAATGAGATTAAATAGTTTTATTTTTAAATACAAGAGTAATTAGATAATCCTATTAATTGGTTGTGTTGGTTTTTAAATAGCACATAAGAAGAAGGTGAATTATGTATTTATATATTTTTTCCATTGGAAAGCTAATGATGAATTGCCTATTCTAATAAATAATTATGACAAATTCATATGAATCAATAGTAAAATAAACTTCACAATAATAAAAGAGAAAAAGGAAAAAGATAAAATCAATTTATAATGGCTCAACCAAATAATCTTTACATTATATCCACTCTCCAATCTTTAATTGGAAATTCATTATCATATACGTCTTATCGGTGAATAAAAACCCTTAATATAACATTTTCATTACTACATATAAAGAGAAATTATTATAATCATCTTACTTTACCACAGGTAAAGAGAAACCTTTTATAGCTTTTATTCAAGGTTAAGATGAATCCTCATATTGTGTATCCTAACAATTTCTTAAGTTGCAATAATTTCATAATATATATAACTCAAAATCTCTTTTTTTAACTTATATCAATAAATTAAGGTTCAATAAATATTATGCAATCACATGCACTCTCTAGCCTCTTAAGGATCTTAATAATTTTTTAGTATATGAAATAATCTTTCCACTAATCATATATAGTTTATTTAAACTTAAATATTGTTAGAAAATCGGGATGTGATCAAATCGTGCTCAACAGAAATAAAATAAAAAATTTTATTCAATTTTTAGAAAAGTCAATATCACTTTAAACTATAACATGATTAAATCATAAATATAACAAAGTATGAGACTAAATTCGTACCTTATTGTCAATTTTGATCAGTGGCTTTATTTTCTCAAATCCATAGGTTCGTGTTAATCACTTTAGTCGCACACATGTTTGGTCTCTAATAATATCTACAAATTAATTTTTAAAGAAACTTAATACATGAGAGGAAAAAAAAGAATTGTTAGCCATTTTATGTTTTTTTTTCTTCTCTTTATGTAGAAAAACATAAGATCTTTCTTAATATTAAAATTAAACATAATTACAATTAAATTATTACTTTAATTATAATAATTATTTAACCTTAATATAATCAAATATCTTATATTTGACCCTGAAGTTTCTAAAACTTCATAATTATGTGCAATTTAATAAATTTTATTCTCTTCGATTGATCTATATGTGTAATTCATTAGATTCCTAATATATTGACAATGGTTATAAATTATAATTTTAATTCAAAATTAGAATTAAATAAATTAAAACTCATTTTAATTTATATTTAATTCTTCAATTAAATAATCTATAGTCATAAATCAAGATTAACGTCGAGTAACATGTCATGATTACCCAAATATTAAAAATGTCAAGTAATTTTAACTTAAATGATCTGTACATGATTTTTTCGTATAATTCAATCATTTTGTTATACAATATTTCCATTAGACATAGAATTTGGAATTAGTGCCTACTCTATTTAAGTCTAATCGTGTTAGTTCTCTACCATTAGTAACTGATTTTATTAATGACATTTGAAAATTATTTTTAAAATGTCATTTCACATTAGCTACGGATTTCTTAAATCAATACTAATTGAGAACAATGGAACATATTTGTTAAATCAATACTAATCGAGAACAATGGAGCATTCTCTCTAATTATTTTAGAGTAATGAATCCTGTATTGATCATTCAACAACCTCCATATAATTCATAATACATCAAAGTACTACTAAGTGAACTATTTACGGTTAGAATAAGTTATAAATAGTATCAAAGTATAACAATCTCTATATAAGATAACTTTAGTAATATCAAGTATAAGAATCTCTTATACAATTATCACAATGAGTATTGTATTTTCATATATACACAAGTAATATTTTATATGAAATTCTCATATCACGTCAGTTTAGTGAACTTGTTCTCTAATAAACACTCACACGTTTATTTAAGAATCTTCATACTTTAGTCTATGAGATTGACAACTTCATTTGTAAAGAAAAAACATAACGTATTCTAGTATTTCTACTATATTAATGTTTAATATTAATAAAGTATTGACTAGGAATAATTTTAAAATAATATTTAATTACAATATGAATATCATAATTATGACTTCAATCACAATTTTATTTGTAAAATATATTTACTCTAGGGACTTTATCTTATATAATCATCAATTGAACAAATATATATATATATATATAATAAATAATATTTTTGATAAATCATGTCTCAAATTTACAATCAACTGATTGGCTATAGGGTATAAACCAATAATCTCCTACTAACACTAAACCAATTGCTTAAGTATCTCATACTATATCATCATATAATGATTATGTTATTGTTAGAATAATAACTTAGTAAGAGAATTCTACAAGATTCTTTTTATTGACTTACTTAATCGTTACAACTTTTATCTCAATTATCATTATAATTAAAAGAAATTAACAAAATACATCCTTAAATCATTGATAAGATTTTAGTTCCTTTTGCATGCCTAATGACTCTCATGTTCTACCGTACATTACTATTTGAACAATGCAAAGAACTGTACCTAATTCATTAAAAAAAATTCATGATCCAAGCAATCATTTCTACTAAATGAAAAATGTATTAAGGCATGACTGACAATCATTGCTACCTTAAAATATTTCTAAATAAAATAATATTGTTATGAGTAACTATACCATAATTAAGATTTACTTTTGTCCTTTGTCAAACTAAAACTAAAGTCCTAGAATTCTAAACTTAAATATCAACTCATACATAAAATAATGAACATCATTTATACTTTATAAGTATTAGACATCTCAAATGCTAAATACTTTTAGCACATTATTTATGTACTTGGATTAGAATAGGTAAGTAACTTATGCATCTATCTCTATAGATCTTAATTATCAGAATTTATATTATTACCTTTTCATATTCAACTAAAGGATGTTCTTGGACTACAACTAAGGGATGTTTTTAGACTACCATACCTGTATTAATTGAAACTATGAATTATTATTATTAATGAGTTTTATGTTATTACATACTCCAACTAAAACTTACAACTATATTTCCACTAACATTCTTGTAACTAGTTAGATACACAAATTAACTATTATAATGACTGATTTGTAGATATACTGGATTAGTTAATCTCCTCTCATTGGTTAGTCGATGTATCTTTGATTGGAGTATCGGTTAGCAAACTCCTAATTGGAAATATAGCATATATTACTTAATTTTTAAAAAGTCTCATTGGCTAGCCAATATATACTTTTCAGCTAATCGATGATTTTGGCACATCAATTAGCTAGTGCTACACTACTTATTATGTTTCCTTTTTTTTTTTTTTTCTTGAGTTAGACTAATCGAAGCAAACTCTTATATTAATTGATGATTCACCTGCTGGCACATCGATTAATCAATGTCAGAAACTTATTATATTTCTTTTTTGTCTTACATTAGACAAGTTAAACCAAACTTTTAATCTAGTTAACAATTAGTCAAAATAATTTTAAGAAACACTTTGAAACATTAAATTTTAACACTTCAAAATTTTATGAAGTATCAAATTAACTCCATTCTAATAAAAAATTTTATTCAAAATCATTTCAAAATTTCTCCAATTTTTATTTGAAGATCAAGAGGTTCTCTTTAAACTTTTGAACTACATTATTTAATTATAAAAATAATTTTATTCATTATTCCATACATGTAAATGATATTAGAATAATTTATAATGATTTTTTATACATGAAATGACTTCATTCTCTTCTCATTTGACTTGAATTACCTTGAAACCCTCTTGGATTGTGATTGCAATTTCACTTTACTGATTTTGGTTTTGTGATCACTTTGATCACTTTGTCCTTTTACTGATCTTTTTTCTTATTTCTTACTTAAATTGGCTTACTAATATTATTAAAAATGAAACGTAAGAAGATGCTTAGTATTGTTGTTAGATTTGGTTTTTAGTTATAGATTTTGTGTGTTTGTATTAGTTTTTGTGTATTTTTTCAGTTTCTTTATTATTTTTTTAGGTTTCTGTTCTATATTAGTGTATTATTTTTTTATTTCTATGTTGTTTTCTTCAATTTTTGTATCTAAAAAAATCAAAAACAAAAACTAAAAATAAAAATGAAACCAAACATCACCTAAATATACTTTAAGCATTTGCTTCATTAGTAAGACCTTCAAAATAATTATTTCAACATTATCTGATGTCTATTCTACATACTAATTTAATTTTCTTTTCATACCATCAATATAAATCTTTTTTTTAGAAGACTAATTAAATACATGGTAAAGGAATAAAATAAGGTGATAAGATCTTGAGTTGGTTTTTACATAGGAGAAGATTGAGTTAAAAATAAGCTGTTGTTGCTTCATTTAACATTTTGTTACTTTTAACATTTTAATAGAAAAAAATATGTTTTTTAAGTATTTTAATTTTTTGGCATTAAAAAAGAGATAGTCCATTAATTATTTTCTTTATCTATTTTAGATTTATTTTCTAATACTTTCAATGTATAATTCTTTCTGTTTAGTATCAGATACTATGTGTGTGTGTATATATATATATGTATATATATCTTATATTTTTTCAATGATAACCTTATTACAATAAGAAAATATTGATATAACTTATCCATATATATATCCCAACAAGAAAATAGTATACAAGTAAAATGAAGCATTAATAGTGAGGTTTTTTTCGTTTTTCGTTTGATCGGATTTAGAGGATGTTTAGTTGAGTTGTGGATTATGATTTTTTGTTGTGGTTGTTGTATTTTTGTATTGATAATTGTATTTTCTTTATCGATTTTTGTGTTTAAAAAATAAAAAACCAAAATAAAAAACCAAAGTTAAAGTAAACAAGCCATTAGTTAAACTAATAGTTGGAAGTTATAAAGGCCTTTTTAAGATAGTTAAGAAAAGCTAAAGATGGTAAAGAAGAGAGTACAAACATATTTACGAGTGTCATTGGTCTTTTAATGTTTTAAAAATTGGATAAGGTGAAAGGAGAGGTTTAAGGTTTATAAATTCAATTGGTATTAAATCGTTATAAAATTAGTATTGAACTAATATAGAGTAATAAGGTATATAAATTATAAAAATAAGATAAAATATATTATATAAATAAAATACGAATATATATTATTATGTAATTAAATAGTAATAATTCTAACTAAAATTAAATATAATATAAAATATTAAAATAAAAATAAAAATAATTAAAATTGTACTTTTGAAGGAGGTTGTATCTCATCTTCATTAAGAATTTTAAATTCTTCAATATTATATAAAAAGTTGTAAACTACGTTTTTATTTAAAATACTTTATTAACATTTTTTCTACATTTAAAAAAATTATAAATAAATAAGTATAAAATTAATTTAAAAACAACATATTATATTTTAAATAGGATTAGGACAGCAACTAATCATGTGTAGATATTCTCAATTTATTATTCATAACAAATATATTTTCTTCATAAGTTAGCCTTTTAAGTTTATTATAATTAAAATCAATTCTTTTTTATTTAAAATTAGTATAATTAATACAATCGATAATTAACTGATTATATTGCTTGATTTATAACTAATTAAATTAGTTAGTTAGGCAAAAATCAGATGATTTTCTTATTAATTTTTTATATAAAATTAAATCGGTAAAATTCATAATTAATTGAATTGGACCGATCCAATTTTTAAACCACTGGGGCATTTAGTTGAATTTATGAAGTGGAAGGTATTCTCAAATAAAAACCATAATAAGAATAGATGCAGGTGCTCTCATATCAAATAGGCATTCAGTTGTCGAAACTAAAGACAGAAAAGAAAATATATTTAATGAATTAAAGATCTGAAAAAAAAAAAAAAAGCAGCAGATGTAAGCGTGTAAATTAACTTGTGGAAATTAGAGGAGAAGGAAAAGGGCATTCCGGTAACTCTAATGCAATCATCATCGAAAGATCAGAGTGGTGGCCTACGAATTGGTCACTATTTACTTTCTAAACAAATCCATATAACATCTTCATTCTTCATTCATCATTTGCCGAATATGTACATGAAAAACGTGGGCCCCTACTGAAGTTCGGTGCTCCTTCGTTTTAATTAGGCTTTTTTCTTGCAATTGAGGGTCCCCACATCCCAGTCCACGTGTCCACATTCATGTCAGATCATGTTCATATATTGCTGGGTTAAATTATTTACTTAGCCAACGGAGACACGATCACATGGCAATGGCAGCCTTTTCTTTATTTATCTCTACACTGTAGTACTTTGCTTCCTTAATTTGTAGTTTTTCATTTATATTTCAGAAGACCAGTGAAAAGGTGTTAAAAGAGCAAATAATTGTAGGAAGTTGCTATGACATCACACAATACATTCACATTTCCAGGACTCAGATGAGATGCTCGACTCTTTTAAGATACAACATGGTAAGTGTTGCCGGTGGAAGCCGTTATAGAACCTTTTGTTGACCTTGATGAAGGAAAGAATTTCTCTTATATATGAAGATCAAGGTATCTTAATTCTTACAGACCCTCAGAAGTAATAATCAATGCTCCTTCAATCTTAAGTAAAACAATAATCACAAAAAAGAACCCACAGCAACCACATTATCAGTTTTTACCAACCAACCCAAAACCTGCAACTCACGTCTTTTTTTTCTTGCTTATTTCCCAAATCTACATACCAAATGGACCTCTATCTATCTATATATATATGTATATACCAACTGGGTCCAGCACCAATATTGATTTTCCTTGATGATTACTTTGTGGCCTCCCTTTTCTCATTAACAGTATAGGGACCATTGATTGCTAAGGGGGATCTTTGATTGCCAAATGATTCCAAGTGTTATCAAGGCTTATCTACCCACTCATTATCAGCAGCAATTCTTCCTGAGCCACGGCCACCCATTTTCCCATATGAACCCATTGCTGATAAGCCCTTGAAGCTACTGCTTCCCTCGCTGCTGAAGTTCCGTGACTTCCTGGCCTTTCTAAGCTTTGGGGAACCAACATCTCCAATGTCTCCAGTGTCCTGATCAATATCATCGGAATTCTTGACCTTAGCAACCACGAGGCGAGAAATTGTACTTCGACAGAAGGGGCAAACTGGAGGTGTTACAATGGCAGTTGTAGGATTAGGCTTATTATGGCAACAGAGAGCTAATGTGCACTGTGCACACATCTGATGACCGCATTCTTGAACTTCAATTGTACAAACTTGTTCAAAGCATATGCAGCATATTTCTGTCTCACTTGCCTGCACAATTTCAATTCACAAAAGTTCTTTAGTTCCACAATTCAAGGCCATCACGGTAGCTCTTTCTAGAATGATTCAATAACACTAGATAATTTAGCTACGAAACTGAGAGATTGGCAGACAACGAATCTAGTAGCTTAAAAGGGAAAAGTAAAAATATCAGGGCCTGTGCTTGATTATGTTAAAATGAAGTATCAAAGTTCTGAAGATAATTCAGGGCCATAGTATGACAAAAACCGGAAAATGCAGCTTGGATCATCACAATATGGCATGCAAAATATAACCACGACATTTTACCCAATTTTGGGGATGGAAATTAATTTCAAGAATTTCTATTTAATGTTTCCTAAACAGCTAATTTCTAACTGAAAAATGGTAACAGAAACATTGAGCTTTAGAACTTCCCGATGTTTAATTTCTTTCCTAATCAACTACTTTCATCCATGTTAAGTGGAAAGTCAGCTCTTTACAACTTTTACGGCTTGTCTTCAAAAAAATGAGGTTAGTCACCATCCTGATAAAGAGAGGCGTCAAAATTTACCTGAGATATATCATCATCTCCAACAACCTCAGAATCTGAACATGGCGGCAATGAAAAAGTAGTTCCTTTCAAGATTTTTTTCTCTCTCTCCCTGTTGGCCTCCATTAAGGCACATTCTAGTATAGCTCTTGCCTCTGCATTTAGCTCACTGATGAATTTTAAGGGTGATGGCCAGACAAGAGGCTCTGCTGATGAGGGATTTAGTAGGGCTGCACACACTCCATGTTTATGTTTTAAAGCAACCATGTATGGTATTCTTCTGCACAAGGATGCAAATAAGTTAACATCCATCAACAAGAACAAACTTGAAATAATAGGAGTCATCATAAGCCCTGAAGAAAAGAAGACTGCATCTGCCGAATAGCCATTAAGCGACAAACCATGAATTTACTATTTACTTGAACATGATCACTATACCAGTTATCTCGTTGGCGGAACAAGTAAATTCAATGGGACAAAGGATATAAGAAGAGGACCTTCAAAATAATCTGAGAAAATTCTTCAGTTAGAAGATTTACAGTAGCAGCTAATAGTTACCAAAATATCATGACATGACAACATTAACGGATATAGGCAAGCCAACAAAAATTACACTTAGAGAAAATTTTCATTTTTTCACTGCATACTATCCCCAACAAGTATAGTTCCAATCAATAAGGGAAAAAAAAAAACGATAGGATGGATACGAATAGTTTGTCTTTTGCAATCTAATTTGCACGGATATGACAAGTTTTCAAATAAACAAACAAAATATACCCAGAAGCATCTCTTTGAATACGATCTGCACCCCATGCCAGCAATTCACGGATGCAATCAAGAGATCCACCCCTGGCTGCCAAATGAAGAGGAGTGCTACCTGGGAACCTGCATGAATATACATAAAGAACAACAATTAAAACAAAAGAATAAACAGTTGGAGAAGACATGAGCAACTATTTGACATAACCATTACCCATATCCGCCCGTTGAAGCACAAACAAGAGCACCATTGTCTAACAAGATATGAGCACATTCAGGCCGTCTTTGACTGGCTGCTAAATGCAATGGTGTGGCTCCTTTACTATCTCTAATATTGACAAACCGTGCATATCCCCTGGATTCGGTTTCAATTTAGTAAATACACAAAAAATCAGAAGGAAAACCATTCATCTTCAATGAAACTAATCAATTTTAAGAGTGAAACCAGGTTACCAAGAAACAGCGACATGACTAGATTGGGCAGCAGAAAGAATAGCTCCAACACAATCAGAATGGCCATAGTAAGCAGCATGGTGCAAGCAAGTTCTCGCATGGATTGAATCAAATTTCAAGATCTGATCGGCACAAAGAGCAACATAATCAGTATCTTGACTCAAAATTCATGGAACAATCAACTAGAGCCCATGGAAGTAGGAGACGGCCATAATAAGTTTTTTTGCATACATTTGCTCCGGCGTCGATCAGCTTCTTCAAACAGGCACTTTTTCCATGTATTGCAGCCAACATAAGTGGAGTCTACAACATTTGCACCAACAATCAGACTGATACTGACATGAGAAAGCAAATAAAAAAGATGTAGACTAGGAGATCACACAATTTTCCGTAACATAAGAACTTCACATTAGTACATAATTTACCTGCTTGTGTCGATTCACTGCGTCTGGATCCACAGATCGATCCAAAAGCATAGATAAAATCTAAAAGCCATCCAATAACCAAAAGGTTCGTCAATCTAAGTACAGATAGTCTCACGAAAGGTCCACTCCTTAGACCTCCAGAAACAACAACCAAACAAAGAAATAGTAAACAAACACCAAAAATTCACTCAGCAAGGGGGCAAAGGTCAGGAACCCCACCTCGATCTGGCCATTTGCAGCAGCAATATGAAGTGGAGATTGGCCATCATAAGTGGTTTGAAGCAAAAGAGATGGGTCTCTCTCAAGCATGGCTTTTACAGTGTCCAAGTCACCAAGCTGTACAGCACTAAAGAGTCCATTCTCTTGGTTAGCAACACAACTCAGACCCTGACCCATTTCTCTGTTCAGGAGGGAGGTATCAACTTCACCTCCTGTTCATCGGAGACGGCGCTCTAAGGCCACTAATTTGAGCCACCTCCTCCAATGAGAAGTGGTGGCTCTCTCAGTCTGAGTCGTTGGATAAATGGGAAAAGGTTCGTGTATTTAACTATCCTCTTTCGTGACGGTTTACGGAGAGGGATTTAAGCTGTATCTTAGAGGTAGAAAAGTCATTGTATTGGAGTTTGGAGCTGCCCGATAGCTGACCGTGTCAGTCGGTGAGGGCGAGTACGGGCAGCAGTCAGATATTTGTTCGGGCAGTTAGATTCCATTAAACATTGCATTTTGGCCAACTGGGGTCTCCTTGGTCAGTCTTCCCTGTCCAAATTTAGTATGGGGAAATCCCAGCCGTTGAAATTTGCGGTGTCTTGTTATCTATCGTTGGATTCGGAGGGGTATAGAGGGAATTCCACACTCCGCCCCTGACACTATGTATACTTAATGCACAATATGTTCGCTGTTAATCACCGTAGGCTCTTCGATTACCGGTATTTACGTATAGGAGGAAATTAATGAGCCCAGTGCTAGTAGCTTTGAAGTCAGTTTTGCATGAAAACAGAATCAGAAATGTGACTAGAAGTTGACAATCCGGCCCTTATTTCAACAACGAAACACCCTATTATTACCATAATTTTATTTTTCAAAGAATTTCTAAATTTTACCCAAAGAAAGATACTTGAAAAAAAGTAAAGAAGCTTGATAATTGGATAAAATAGATAAATTCAGATCAGAACCAAGCTTTTGTTTACCGTACCGTACCGGCCGGTACCGCCCGAAACCGGCGGTACCGG
>JAOXYD010000008.1:21858499-21872322 GCA_028565735.1 Pinacopodium congolense | reverse complement strand
ATTAATCACAATTTAACCATTTAATCCACATTTAACTATGCTAATTCCAATTAGGGTATGTTTTGGGGTGTTACAAGATTGTTGTAAAAGTTCCTCTTGGCCTTTAACCAAGATTGTTATAAGGGTTACTCTTTGCCCAATTAAAGTAAGATTAGTTGTTAATGAATTTTCAACAAGTAGTTCGAGAGAGATTGTAGTCTACCTTTAGGATAGGCGAACCTCTATAAATCTTGGTGTTAATCTCTTCCCTATCCTCTTTATATTTATGCTTATTGTGTTTGGTTTATTATTGATCAAATTCATTTAATATTGACATAAAGTTTGGTTTTCCATATAGGTTGAATTTTGGTTTAAAGATTGCTTATAACTAAAATTGGCATAAGGTGTTTAAAGTGTTTTATTTTTGCAAGAATTTTTAAACACCCAATTTAGCCCCTCTTAGGTGCCATAGGGCTTACAAAACTCATAGAATCTTAATAATTAATTGTTTGTAAATTATATCCCATCCTTACATTAAGAGTACAATTCAAAAACTTATAATATGTCGATTGAAGATTAGTCATGGGAAGAGAGGTTAATCTTGATCTTAAGAGACTAGAATTAAGAATGAGGTATTGACTTTAAGAGAGGTCAGTCTTGATCTCAAGAGAACTCAATTTGACTTTAAAAGACCAAAAGTGGGAGAAGTCAATATGAGAAGGCATGAAAAGACAATGGAGAATCACAATATAGAATAATACTATCATCTAAAGTACCACATCCGTATTGAAGAAGATGCTTAATTAGTGTCTAATGCTCAATTATTAGTTTGTGTATGAATTGAGATAATTTGTTTACTAAATATATGTCTAGGAAAATAAGTGACAAATATTGTAGACTATCAATAATATTACGGTAATTAGTATGGTGAAAAAGTGGTGTACTATAAGCTAAGAGATGAATTAGGAAGTAAATGCATAATAATAGGTTTGAAATTTAGCTTATACATTTGATTGGGACAGTGCACAATATAATGTTTTTATGATAATAAAATGTCATGTTGATCGGGAATAACTTCAATGTCGAGAAAATATAAGAGATCTCAGGTCCTTAAGGAAGAATTATAGAGAGAATAAATCAATAATCTGATTAATTAGTCTCGGATTATCACCTATGAGGATTATCTCATCCACATAGACAAGGAGATAAAGAAAATGAGCACCATTATGAAGAACAAATAGGGAAGTATCAACTTGATAATTCTTGGCTCCAACATCAATAAGAAATTGGCATAACTTATAGTACTAAGCCTGTAGTACTTGTTTGAGACAATGAATGGCTTTCTGAACTTAAAAATATCTGTAAGATGATCAAAATTAATGAAGCTCTAAAGTTGTACTTTAGAAACATCTTTTGAAAGTCATCACTATAGGAATGTATTATCGAAATAATAAATTATGCTCTAAAAATTTATTTTCATTCACTGATCATTTCTCTTCCTTTCTCGTAAACACATCTCAACATGTTTGATGAAAATGGTGTGGAAATAATACTGTGAGAATTGGTGGAATCCAAATGTCAAGAGCTGTTGATTCAGGATGTGGCCAAAACGTAGGGACTTATAAGGCAATTTTGATTTAACAAATTAAACATGGAGAGAGATACAAATTCTATTGATTGATGGTTTCAAACAATATATAAGCACTTTAGAATAATGAATACCCAAGGAAAACGTATAGTTCAGATTATAGATCAAGTTTATAGAAGAGCATGGTGGAAGTCAAGGGTATCAAGCAACAAAAATTCTTAAGTTTTGAATAATTAGGAGTTGTATAAAAACTAGTTCAAACAAGTAAGAATGATTGAGAGTAGTAGTAGGCATTGGATTAATTAAATAGAGTATGCACTATATTTAGGCGTGTATGACAGAATGGTTAGAGGAAGAATTGTCATTGGTTGTTAAATAATATTTAAAAGCCATTCACATATAGCATCTAAATAAAATGTAGCGATTTTATGATGAAAGTAGTTTCTTATAAAAGTTTTGAAGTGAATAAAAATTTCTTTAACCTAAGATTTTTTTCTTTAAATGGTGAAGCCAAATATATGTGGTATAATGATCCATAAAATGATATATTATTTGAAACTATCATGTGAAATAACCAACTAAGTTTATAAATAAAAAAAGATAATTTTAAAAGGTTAAGAAGAGGTAAGAGAAGATGTAGGGAATGATGACTTATGATTTTTATTATACTAACATTCATTGCATAAGAATTCTTTTGACATTAGGGAGCACACTTATAAATCATCACCAAATATAACATGTTTTAAAATAAGGAAGTTTAAGTGACATAATCGGTGATGCCAACTTGAGGTGGTGGTTTTGAAATTATAAAAAGTAAAAATGGGACACTATATTAACTTAGTATCTAGCCATTCATACACTCCGCCCTTGGTGGTGTCCTACATAAGAATTTTCTATGTGAAAAGATCCTTCACTTGAAATGAAGTTGGTGAGAATTAAATTGACACATTGTTAATGATGTAGAATTGAGAAATAGATTTTTTAGTACACATAACACATTATTTTATGTGAATTTAATTATTGGAAAAAATGGAAGTGATATGAGTAATGAAAATATAAGTGCCAACTCTAAACATAATGTCATTTGAACCATTATGGACTATGTGTATGGACATCATGGATAATTTCAACAAAATTAAGAATAAAGTATTCATCTTCCAATGTTTAATGGAAATAATTGGCAACACAAATATGGAGTTCTTAGTTATTGAAGAATGGAAAGCAAAATTGTGGGGCCAATTATCTGAGAGGTAGCACGTTAACTATTAGCAGAGGGTTACATGTACTAATGAGAGTTTGTCCAACTAGTTGGGTTGATGGTTGTTGGAAAGTGATTTGATTCTTGGTTTTCTTGTGTAGCAAAGATTCAAATGTGATAAGTTTCTCATTAAGTTTACCAAAAGATATTTGCAATCATAACTCAATTCTTTTAAAATTTTTCTGTAAGATCTTTTTTTTTTCATTGGTGCACTAAGGATAGTAAGTTCATTTACACGAGCTTTAATGTATTAAAGAAAATGAATTATTTTCATGCTAAATAGGTGGTATTTTTATGTGAGTTTTAACTTATTTGATGTGCCTATGAGATGGTTTGGCACAAATGTTGACTACTAATATCTATACTTCATATGATGTTTTGATTTGTACAATTTAGGAGATATAGATCCATAAAGAGCATTGAGTATGAGTTGAACTTGACACACATGTAATATGTAATGGATGTGATTTTGTGGAGATATTATTAATGAGAGTGGCCATTGGCATGATTTTTAGCCGTCAACGTACCTTAAAGGATTATACCTAGTAGATAGATTTTGAAAACAAAGTTTCCATAAGACATAACTATTGGTGGTGCATAGAGAGATGCTTGAATTGATACTTTTATAATGATAGGTTTAAAGTAATTGTATTGAAGAGTGGTAGAATAGACAATTATGGTAGGAACCACAATTGAATTAGATGAGTTTTTTTTAAAGAGATCTAAAGGAGAAAGAAAAGGAAGAAAAGAGAAGGTGACTTTGTTAACATATTAAGAGGTTTAGTATTGATAGTCATGCACTTTTTCATCGATAAACATAATATATATATAAGTCTTACAGTACTATTTAACTCATATAATCTTAATAATTAATCATCTAGGTTACTGAACATCTACTGATAAACAATTTGTAAATAAAAACTAAGCTATGGGTACCATTCATGACTAGTAAGGCAAGGATTTTTTTTGTAACAATTTCATTTTCCATTACTCTTATTCAAAACAGAATTTCTTTTCCTATGCTTGGGTCACTACAGTGTATACTCTTCCTCATGTTTCATTTTTAGTATTTTATGCTCTAGGACATAGATGTTCTAGATACCATAAAAAATATTCGAAAAACAAATTCTAGAGAGAATAGGTCAGAGAACTGGCTTGTAAGAAGTCGTACTAGAGAGATTTTACACTTAATATAATAGCTAAGAAGAATGTCCACAGTCGCTTTCATGCAAGCACACTAGATCAACCTTTGATCCTAACCCTCGGAGTAGAGCTCATGGATTAAGCAGAAAAAGAAGGACCTTACCTAGGTCTAGAATCCATTAAGAGAGTAGAAAAGGAACTATTTGTGTGTTCATCAGGTGACAAAGCAAGAGGACAAGAGGCAGGTTCAAATTGATATGAACATATCAATTTGATTTTTGTTCTCACCCTTGAGGTCCCAATTGACACCTAATTTGGGAAACTGTAACCACCACCTATCCTTTAAATAATTCATAATTCCTATAACAGTGCTTGGAATATTTTTATACTCATTGTAGTTAAGGATTACCTGTAACACTCAAAGTTATTTACAAAATGATTCCTGCTTCCTACCCATAGTTAGCATATATCTTCCTCGGTCATACATGTGTAAAGGTGTAAACCACCTAAACTTATTTTTACTAAGTATGAAGTCCTTAAACCACAATTCAATCTAAATAAGGTGATATGCCAAATGTAACATAAAAATTAACATTAAGGAAAATTCAAAATCAATCACAATATGTAAAAAATTAAAGAATGTAAGGAAAAAAGAAGCCAAACTAAGTTTTGATAGTGATTTGAAAAAATATATCTTTACCTACATCCACTCTCTAAGTTATCATTTGGATATTTTACTAACTGAAAATAATATTCCTTAGCATGAAAAGGAACCTTTACTATCCTCTTTCTAAGAACGTGAAGACCAACCCTTATAAATCTTCTTTCGAAGAAAAAAAGGAACCCAAAGCAATCTTCTTTTCTAAGGGTCAAGAGTAAACCTTTCTCAAACAAAAAAATTCATTATTTTAATCCCAATTCTAATCCCTAAAAGTCAAGCCCATCAATCTCCACTTAGGTATAAACAAACCACAACACTTTCTTGATCAAAATAAAGCTTAAAGAGGCTAAAAAATGCAAGGAATGCAAACATACAAACTTAACACTCTCATAAGCTTATTCAACTTGTAAATAACCCATAAACTGAATCAATACTCTTTTAATGAAAAAAACTTTTTGAAGATTATTTCTAAGAACTTAGAACCACTATTTATAAGCTTTCCAAGCTTAAACACAAGTTAGAAACACAAAATACTTTTAAAGTCTTTAGACTCATAAAAGTAGCCATTACAATAGCTACTGATACCACACCCATAACAGTGTTGTTATGCATCACTGTTTATCTTCAACAAAACTCAATCTACATCAATGTCTTTTCATGACACTATTATTTTCCCAATAAACCACTATTATAGTCCAAAACTTGCATTAGTTTACTAATCATGCTGCAAAACTATTTTTTAGCTTTTATATCACTCAAGCCAATTAAAACCTCTTAAAACAAGTTCCTTTTATCCAAAAACAAATTCATACAATGTTAAAAACTTCCTTACTAAGGGGATGTTTAGTTAGGTTGTGGATTATGGTTTTGTGTTGTGGTTGTTGTATTTTTATATTGGTAATTGTGTTTTTTTTATCGATTTATGTACAGTATCAGTGTGTTTTTTTATCGATTTTTGTGTGAAGAAAAACAAGAAACCAAAACTAAAAACGAAAGTCAAAGTAAACAAGGCCTAAGATTTTGGTAATTAGGACTTGTTAGTTAAATTGAAAAATTCAAAATATCTTGATCTATAAAATTTGAAGTACATTTTAAACTTTTCATTTAAAAACCAATTTCAAACCATTCCCAAACAAATCAAAATAATATCTCTCACTCCAAAAATAACTTACACAAGGTTCAAATCATTTCCTAGGTATTTCTAAATACCAAAACTTGTCAATTAAACTTAAACACAAAATATGCCTTAGTTATGGAAAATTTTCATTCTAAACACTTTTAAAACCTTTTCAGAAGTTTTCAAACTTTCTAAAAAATTTCAAATACATTCTTTTCACTTAAAAATCAATTCATAAAACTTCTAAAACTTTTTAATTTTTTAAATTTGAAAACATTTCAATTAAATTTAAACAGAAAATATGTCTTCATTTATGAAGAATTTAAAATTTTCTTTCCTAATTTGTTCAAAAACCACTTTTCACACAACAACCTGACCTAAAGATATTAAAAAAAACTCAACCAAACTTAAACAACTTTTTAAAAATTTTTTGTCATATTAAGAGGATTTCTTTTAAAAACTTTCACACAATTCCTTTTGATTATGAAACACTCTACACTAATATGAAACTGTAATAAAATCCTATCATGCTAATAATCTAAAAAAAAACTCTAAAACTTTTTACCAAAGTTTTAAACGCAAATGATCATGAAAATGTTGAGCCTTTCAAGCATGAGTAAGATCAAGCAATATTTATAACCAAAAATACAAATTTAAATATATTCAAACTTAATATTCTTTATTTTCAACTTCTATTATTGATCATCTTACCATTTCTTGTTCCATGTCAATCTTGAATTCCAATTTTCATTTAAATATATTTTCCTTAGTCTCCAATATGTGATCATAATCATCTTTTGAATTTCTATCTTTCAATATACACTAACAAAGTAAATTATTAGTAATAAATTTATGTTTTCATCATCAAAACTAATGATTGGAACCTCCCTTGGTTTATTAAAAAAAACTCTTTAATTCCAATAGTTAATTATTCAATTCTCATTAACTAAGAGAATCCTTATAGACTTGATTTTAAATATGTGGTTGTTTCTCTACTACTAGATACAGTACCTTAGGAAAATTTAAGAAAGACTTCAAGTCCAAACGAGCCCTTAAAGGTACTACTCATACATTTAAAAGTGTCTTCCTAACTTAGGTTTTTTCATATTGCATCTGTGCATTAGCTGGTATCAAAGAGAGGATATATAGTGACACTCAAAGAAGATGTGATTGTGAGATTTTTTTGTTGCATAACAGAGAATGCATGTTGTGCTTTAAACAATTAGGTTAAAGAGTTTGTTTTTAGATTTTGTCTTGACCTTGATAGTTAGCTAGAGGATGGACTTGGCTTTCATGATGTTCTTAAATAAAACAAGTTTATGACACCTTCAAAATTGACCTAGAATGCTTTGGGAAAATTTGTTGTTTAAGAGATGACAATTAGTATCTATTTAGATTACTTTAATTTTTTTGAAGGATTTGGGCAATAGCATGATAAATTCTCCTTTATACTAAAAGGTTTTCAAATTAGGAATAGACCAAGCAACCTTAATATCTAAAGAACTTTTAAACCTTTAAATCTTTACTTAAAAGTTTGGTGATGGATTTAATTGACATGTAACTGTCTAAAGGGCCTAAAACGTTTAAATTGATGCACTAGAACTAAGTGCATTTATCATTACCAATAATGTGTTTTACAAAATCTCTTGAACTTTCCCTAGCATTAAGAATTTAGTTAAAGCTCTAGAGTACATTAGAAGTAATTTTAAGTTCCTATATGCTTTTGCTAGCTAAGAATTCTTTAGAAATCCATTTGAACAATAGTAGTTGCTTATAAGATAATAGTCTCTAAATTCTTTTAACCATGACCATTTTGTTAATAACTTTTATGGAGATCATCCTAGACCTCCTTTAACCTTAGCTACATGATGCTCTTTCCAACTAACATTTTATTTAGTGCTATCCTTAAAGATTTAATTCCATAACAAATTCCTTACAGCTCTTTCTATTTCCTTGATTGTTCTTAAGTGTAAAAGCAAATGAGAGACCTAAAGGTTATGCAAGCTGAAGACCTAATTTTATTAATTTTAATCTAATTGTATGAAATAGAACTTTAGAAGTCTAATAGCTACTTCTACATTTCACCTATTGAATGGGAGGTTTATAATCCATATACGTTAATCTTTTGTGATAAGAGGAAATCTTAGTTATCTTATAAGAGGAAATCCTTATAAATTAATCTTGGTTTCAAGTATATATTTCTTGATGAGAAGGATAAAGAACTTTTGTTATTAATTACAAACAAAATTTTTAATACCTTACTTGGTTAAAATGAGAATATAGTGAATTTCATTAATTGAGGCAAAGTAAGAAATAGTAGAAACACATGCATAGATCCAATTAATAAAGGGAGAAGAGAATCTCATGGACATGAAGAGTGACAGTCTAAAAACACAAATTTCCATATAAAAATTTTATTAAATTCAACATTTAATAAACTCTTTTTCCTACCCTCATAAATGCGATAATCCTTCATTATTTAATAGACAATTAGAATATCATCTCTAATATTTCTATTAGCTATAAAGGTTGGTTAGGAGCTAGAAATTAGTAGAAGGAACCAATTTACTTTTTCAATAATTATATTTGAAATAAAATTTTATATTTTTATAATAGTAGGATAGAAGTATATAATTATCCATGGAATTTGAGTTAAAAAGTTTGGCAATTAAATTAATTAGGGCCTTGTTAACTTCTTTAAGATTAATGCTTGAGTAGAAATAAGTCACCAATAGCTTTGAAATTCTCACTAATAATTGCCCATATTTTGATGTTTAAATAACTTAAATACATATATTAAGGAAAGAAATGAGATAAAGGGCTCCCTGATTTCATGTTAATTTCTCTTTAGAACATCCATAATAACTGAAATAGAGATGCAGATCCAAACTCCAAGGAGGCGAATGAAAGCATAAAAATAATAATAACTAAACTAAACTGAAAATAACATAATAAGAATACTACACTACTATAAACTTCAATTGTTGGGTTATCTCCCAAAAAGCACTTCTTTAAGGTCTTTTAGCTAGACTTAATGTTAGAGAATGATAATTCTCTTCCTAAGTCCAAATATCTAACTAAGCTCTTCAAATCTTGGATGGTTCACCCAAAATTTGCGAGATGCTATACCTACAATCAAATATCTCCTTACACCTCCTTTATCTTATGGGTTATACCTTAGAAAAGATCTTGCTCACTTTTGATTACTTGTTTCATAGTAGGTAGAGTTACTTAGTCTTATTTTTTAGTTAGTTTAACTAATTTCCCATTTAGTGTTGCCAAGTTATGGATGGAAGCATTTATACTTTCAAAACAAGTTTTTTTTCTTAGATATGAACCTAACTTATAGCTCTTAAAATCGCTATTCATCTTCCTTTTATTGATGATCATAATACAATAAAGGTTGTCCGTAATAAGCTTGATCAATCCAAAAGGAATTTGGATGATGCATCCACTAAGAGTTATAGGTGTTTTTTTATTGGTTGTCATAAACCATGCAATCATCTCTCTATATACCAATCAAGATTACTTTATCAACATGAAACTCGTAGTATTACCACTGATGATTTTGCTATTCCATTAAAACATAAAATTTTAAAAATAGATTAAAAATAAAGAAAAAGAATAAATTAATAAAAATAAATCCCAAGCAACGATGCTAAAAACTTGATTTTAGTTTTATTATATTAAATAATAGAAAGACAACTAGTATTAATTTAATCCTTAAGGGAATAATACCTAGATTCATTGGATTATATTATAGAATGATAAATATACTTGCCTAATTAATCTTAGTATTGTTCAATTTACAATCCACATTCAAACACATATAAAATGATCATCATTGATCAACTGATGAATCTTTTTTATTCAACTGATTGTGGTGAGAATCACATACCAATAGTTTGAAATCAATTGTAAAATGAAACAAATGATTTTCAATGGGTACTAATAGCTTTAAACGACTATTTGGAGGAATTTTATCTATAAATAAGTGTGTCATGATGTTTTTTTAATGCATCTATTATGTGTGTAGTGAATTAATTGTATGCAAAAAAAAAAGTGTGTGAATTAGGAGGCATTTTTAAGTATTATTTTAGTGGTGTGTTTTAACTTATTTATGAAAGTTGTGTACATTCCTCATCTTAGTTTTTATTAAGGCCATTAAGCACTTTATATGACATTTTGTAAAGTGTATTTTTTTAGATGGTATAATTTTGAGGAAATAGAGAGATAAAAATTGTAAAGGTTATCTTAGAGCTTGTGGAAAAAAGGGAAATGAGTTATGAAACTATTAGTAATAGCGAAACTACTAAAAAAGCATTAGGAATTGGATGTAGGTATGGAGTTAGACAAGAAACCACTATATATTAGTTTATGTGTTCCTTCCCCATCTCTTATATCTTTCAAGTTTATTTTATTTCATATTATTTTTATTATATATTTTTATGCATTTAATTTTTCAAGTATATTTTAGTTCAAATCATTTTATTATAATGATTAACAAAATTGTTTGGCTTCCAGATAAGTTTTAAGAAGGTATACTTAATTAAGTGTGAAAGACATAGAAAAATTTAATATCACCTAAATCACCTCATTCTTAAATTTCATTTATGGACCAATAATTGGAATCAAAGAGAGGACGGATATGGGGATATTCCTAACAAAATAGTAAGTTTAACGTCATTATGACATATTTTGATAGTTTTTGTTAACCATTTACATTTATGGTGAAAATTATAGAGATGAGAAAATTAGGGAGAAATATTTTCTTTTGGTTGTAGGAATTGACTTTTAGGAAATTGTATAAATTAAACTCGACACCCCTATAAAAACTATAGTTGTAAATAATATAAAAACAATAGTACCAAAAGATGAGAATGAATGGGATGAAAAAGATCAAAGTCTTATTTCTCTTAATTGTAAAGTTGTATGTATCTTATTTTTTATGTTAAGTAGGGAAGCTTTTAATAGAGTCTTAGGTAGTGAATCTTCAATTGAGATATGGCATATATTAGATATTAATTATGAAAAAATAATCAAATTAATGAAAATGAGAGTGTGCATGAAGAAGTGGCTTCACATATGCTTCCTAAGTAATAAGGTACAATCCAATTCAGATTCTTGTGTATTTAATGATGAGGTACCTACATGCTTAAATTCTAATAATGATGATGATTATGTAGATGAGTTAACCTATGATGAAACTCTTAGAATCAATAATTAAAAAAAAGAAAGAGAGATCTTCTAGGTATAAGGAAATGTTAAAACTTATAGATGCATGCAAACTAGAGAGTGAAAATTTGAAAAAGGATTTATGTAGCATTGTAAAAATCAAAGAATGTAGCTAAACATGATTTGCAAAAGTTAACAGAGGAAAATGCATCTTGGAAAATAAAAATAGAATTAAAGAATGAAAATATTGTTGGACAAAAATTAAAAGAAGAGAATGCATAATTGAGAAAGAATTAGAAAGTGATAGGAATTCATTGTCTAAATTCACCAAAGGAATGGAAAAATTATAATGCATAATAGGATTTGTTGATGAGTTACAAATCTATCTAACTAGTTTTATGCTCAAAATCACAAGCATACGGAGTGTAACTTATAGTAAAGAACAAATATCATTCCCACAAGGATTATAGCTTAGGCACCATTTAATTTAGGTTATGCTTTCTTCAAGACCCAATTTCAATTAATAAAAAATTGAGAAATAAACTAAATCAAACAACTAGCAATGAATAAACGATAGAACAAAAGTACAGAAACTTTGGATTTCAAGATTTAGGATTAGAGATCACTTCTTCCCTAACTTGTCTCCCTCCTATCTTGTTGATTGAATTATGCCTCACCTAAGATGTCCTAATATTTCAATTGCCTTTTTTCAAGGTGTAATTAAATGTCCCTAGCCAAATTAAATTGAATGAATTAAGCAATCTCTCAATCTACAAAACCATTCCATCAATTAAACTAGTTATGAAGCTATCCTATAGGTAATCAACTAATTAGTCAAGATCTCTTTCAAACTAATCATTTAAAATGATGCAATACAGGTATCTAGGGTGCCAACTCTCATTTTACAACCCTACATAAATTACCCAACAAAATTTCTCAATATATTGCAAGGCATAAGCTCAAAATTCATAAAAAGCATCATTCATTCAATTCAACAAGATAGAAGTTCAACAAGTAGTTCAAAAGTAATCTCTAAATTAAATTGAGCAACTTATAATGTCATTAACATCCCAAAATACCACAAAATCCATAATAATGGTAATAGAAGAGATAAAGAACAAGAAACTAGATGATGAGAGTAATCTTCTCTCCTTTCTCCTATGCTGGAATTTCTGCAGATGAGAAGTTCTTGCTAAAAGGTAGATATTAATCTTGATTTCCTACATTGGAAGACACAAAAACTTTTTTGTTGCCTCTTTGGGTGAGTCTCCAAATGTTTTTTGATGGCTCCTAGGGTTTCTAACCTTTTTTTAATGTCCAAACAATTAAAAAACCCTAAGATAAGTGAACCTCATGTCGTTTTTATGCTTACAGTTCCCACAATCGTGGGAATATTTCTCCAGACATGATAGTTTTTTTAACTTTCTGTACCTTTCATTCTTCTGGTCATAAGTCCTTCTTTGGAATTCTGATTTACTTGAAATTTGATATGCAAGCTCCTCACATGTTTCGCTATCCCTCCAAAAATTTTCATCACATTTAGAGCTCTATACGTCCATCTATTGCATCTTTTAAGTCAGATGAACCACATCCAATGGAATTTATGCTACCTACATATCCAACCACCGAAGTTCATCAATCCATCCCTTAAATAAACTCAAAATTTACCCTTAAACACTAAACAATAACAAGAAACAATTAAACACCTAAAAGATAATGAAAATATGCAAAATATCAAATAAAGTAAGGTTGAAACACATAAATGATACTTAAAACACATAAGAACAACCTAGAAATATAACATAAAAACACACTTATCAAACTTCCCCACACTTAAACCTTTGCTTGTCCTCAAGAAAAAATTAAATACAACCAACAAATTTTGTAAACTTCATTTTCATAAAGATCAAAGCATGCAATCCCTCAAACTTTGGTCAACTCAAGTATCAAGCTACTACATATATCATGACTACTTTTCATTAGTGCACATAAGCAAATTGAACTTATGAAAACATTGCTCAAAGATAAGTATAAACACAAAATGAATCTTCCTCGTGGTTTCACTCATTTCTCTCAATGTTTGATGGTTATCTCTTCGCTTAAACTTCATATATAAAACACATTATCATAGGCTTACTAATACACCAATTCTTCTTCATAATGATTACATGCTAAAATTAAACACATTACCGATTTATAAGCATTGGAATAATGATTATTACCTCTTAGTTGAGCCCTCATGTAGTTTACTTGCTCAAATCCCCATGACTCCATCAAAAAGCAATTAGTTGTGTCATCGTTGTTCTGCCTATATAATTCACATCTAAACTGCAAAGTGTTAAAAGAATAGGAAGATCTACTTTGAAAGCTACTCAATTTCTTAGTGAGGGCTAAAATTTATGCTTGAAGCACTACCACTATGTCAAACAAAACCATCCCTTTTGTTCTTTAAATCCTTGTGTTCATGTACCTTGAAAGACACAAGGAAAAGTATCAAAACTCTTAAATCAAAGTTACCCAAACTAAACAAGAGGCTAAACAAACAATCTTTAGTAACGGCGCCAAAAACTTGTCTATGCTTTTTACAAAACTATTTAACTAGTTTTACATTCAAAACCACAAGCATACGGAGTGTAACTTGCAGTAAAGAACGGATATCGGTCTCATAAAGGATGTAGCTTAGGTATCACTTAATTTAGGTTATGCTTTGTTCAAGACCCAATTTCAATTAATAAAAAACTATAAAATAAACTAAATCAAACAACTAGCAATGAACAAATGATATAAAAAAGTGAAAAACTTTGGATTTCAAGATATAGGATTAGAGATCACTTTTTCCCTAACTTGTCTCCCTCCTACCTTATTGATTGAATTATGGTGATAATTATTCATGTTTTATCTT
>JAOXYD010000008.1:21840941-21858399 GCA_028565735.1 Pinacopodium congolense | reverse complement strand
AAAGCAATTAAAAAATAGGACTATCCCAATCTTAGGTTTGCTAATGCTCCTCAATTCGCTCTAATTGGAGATCCATGTAATTAAGACATTTACGAATTTCCACACGAAACTCCAAGATATTAGATGATATGCGAGACTTCATATTAAATAAAAAAGTCATGAGGGTGGTTTAAGTAATATCCATAGGAGGAGGACCCTCAAAAGCCAGTGAAGTTGGTTGCAGTGGATGAAAACTCGAGTAAGCTTCTAAGAAAGCTTCACCCATGACCTCCTCGGGGGCTACAGGAGGGACATTAGGAACAGGTGGGCCGTTGGTCTCTCACCCTCCTTTAATCTACTCCACTAGCCACTAACATGACCATATTTCCATAGCTTAAATGTGGCAGTGTTGATCTGAGTCTGATGTACTTGATCTACGGGTACTTATAATTAAGTGGAACTTCTACTACTCGGAAGATCCAAGTTAAAAGACAAGGAAAGTATAAGTTCTTGCTTGGCTTCTTCATCTTCACCACATCGTGCATAAAAGTAATAATGTACCCAGCCAAAGGTAAACCGATAATGGTACTGAAACCATGCATCATATTATATAAAATATAAGCATCTCCAAAAAGTGCCTCATTCAATTTATTTGTCCTAGGTACCACATTAGTACTAAAAAATGCTATAATGATGTACTCTCGAACTCTTAAAGTTGTAGTGGTTGAAGCTCGAGGGATTTTCCTTACTAACCCTAAGGTATTTTGGGAAATGGTAAAGGAAAAACTGAGATTGGAAGGACTAAACCTCCATGAAAAGAGCCCCTCAATATCACACATACATCTCCCTCATCTGGAACTCTAAAAAACTCTGAAAGGCAAGCACGAGGAAGGTGAATGGGAGAATCTAGAAAAAAGCTCCATAACTTTTTAGTGTCAGCCTCATCATTTTCTTCAATGTTCATAAAGAACTTACGAACCAATGTTAGATAGTAAGGTCTTGCAAAAGTAACCACTGCCTCCCAGCCCAAAGCTCTAAATACACTGGAGAAATTGAACTCTGCCTCTAAGTTTGGATGGATCCAAGGCTATATGATGAACTCGTTGATCTTATAAGATAGAACTAATCTAAGTTCTCTCGAGTAGTAAACCGATTAACATAAAAAGTAGGTCTCTTACGGGATTGCTGACTTATGGACGTCCTTGGTGCCATCGAACTAAAAATTGTTTAGGAAAGTAACTAAAACATGCACAAAAATGAGCTTGGATGCTTAAAATTCTTTAGACCACCTTATTGGAATATTCTCCACTTTCCAAAAAATTCCCTTTTTGGTGAAGAAGATTTTATAGTACAAAATTAGTACTAATGAATAGAGAATGATGTGTAGAGTAGATTAGTACCAATTTTAGGCTTAAAAACACAAGAAATTGACAGAAAAATGGAAAAGAAGAGGAGGGGTAGTGGTTTGTATTTGCAATGTGGAGAAATGGAAGATTTATGATGTTTTGAGGATGGAAAAATGTTTAGAATGAGAAATGGTGAAGGAAAATGAGAAAAAGTTGGAGTTTTGAGTGAAAAATCAAAAAAGGTAGTTGGCTGGAGTTGGGAGGAGAAGTTACAGCGGTGGTGGGTGTTTGTAAGAGGAAGAAGATGAATAGTGGAGGTTTTAAGGATTTTTTTAAAATGTTTAAAATCAAAACTGCATTGTTTCTATCTTTTTGCAAAGGTATACAACAATTGAAGAAACATATATACTAGTTGAAAACCACTGTAATGGGTCACTGTATTGGTATCTAGAAGGCATACCTTTAAGCGGGTCAAATAAAGTTATATGGTGGTCAACCTAGATCATCTTATATGTTCTGTTTGCTTTTTTCCAATTGAAACTTAACTCTAAAACTTCAAAAAATTCTTCTTAAATCAAGTCCCAATAAAATTAAAGAGATTGTTCATTAAATTGCCTTAGAATTGAAATTTTAAATAGTAGAAAATCAAATAAATCACATAAAAAAAGGAATAAACTAAGGAAATCATACCAAACCTAAATAAAACACATTTAAAAAGGCTTCAAAACATCAAATGAAGGTCCTATCACACAAAATAAAATAAAACACACATAATAACTATCTAAAGAGGATAATTCTTAGTTTAGAGATGAATAAAGAGCAATAGAGTCTCAGTAAACTCCTCAATTGAACTTGGAACATAAAACTTTACCTTTTGTCCATTTACTTTGAAAGTTGAGTGACCATTAGTTACTTCAGTTATTCGAAATGGATAAACTTTGGTCACTTCATAATTGCCTGTCCATCTTGATCTTAACTTCCCTGAAAATAACTTCAATCGAGAATTATAAACCAAGGCCTTGTCACCAACCTTAATCTCCCTTTGAATGATATGCTTATTATGCCATCTTTTAACTCTCTCTTTGTACAAATTAGAGTTTTCATA
Source organism: Pinacopodium congolense (assembly GCA_028565735.1). Classification (NCBI taxonomy): domain Eukaryota; kingdom Viridiplantae; phylum Streptophyta; class Magnoliopsida; order Malpighiales; family Erythroxylaceae; genus Pinacopodium; species Pinacopodium congolense. The sequence continues at coordinate 21,855,969 of JAOXYD010000008.1, read as the reverse complement.
AGCATCAAGACGAAACTCATCCAAGTCATTCAAATATAATAGCCTTTTTCATTCACTTTCCTCGAGTCAAAATTCAGGAAATTGATAACCTAGTATGCATGATGTTCTAACTCAACAAGTACATGATAAGCTTTTTCATAAATTAATTTGTAAGGAGACATTCCTACAGGCATCTTGAAAGTAGTTTGATAAGCCTGCAAAGCATTATCCAAATTTAACGACCAATTTTTTTCTCAAAGAACGAATGGTCTTTTAAAAAATTCTCTTAATTTTTTGATTTAAAATTTTAACTTGATTGCTAGTTGGAGATTGATAAGGTGTAGCAATCTTATGGATAACATCATATTTATTCAAGAAAGAATTAAATTTTTTGTTACAAAAGTGTGATCCCCCATCACTTAAGATTGCTTTTGGTGTTTCAAATCGTGTAAAATTAACTTTTTTTTTTCAGAAATCTACACATCTCGCATCATTAGTTGAAAATGCAATTTCTTCAACCTATTTACTCACGTAATCAACAGTCACTAAAGTATATGAGTATGATGTGGGGAAAGATCCCATGAAGTCAATACGGCAAACATAAAACATTTTACACATTAAAAATATTATTTAGTGGCATTTCATGTCTTTGAGGGATTTTTTCAACCTTATGGCAGTTATCACAAGATTTGACAAATTGAAATGCATCATTAAACAAGGTAGGATAATAAAAACCACACTCTAATACCTTATATGTAGTTATAGTGGGCCTAAAGAATCCTCTAATCTCAAGAGAATGACAATGTCTTAAAATGGAAGGCACATCCTCTTCACGTAAACATCTCTTAATGATTCTGTTAGCACATATCTTGGATATGAATGGGTCTTATCAAAGATAGACAATTAATTTCCTGAAAGAATTTCTTCTTCTGTTGGTATGAAAAATCTAGAGGTAGAACATTATCATCCAAATAGTTCACAATATTTACATACCAAGGTAATATAAGAGTGGCTAGTAGATGTTCTTCAAGAAAGACCTCCTTGACGTCTTGGTCTTTTTCTTTCTTTGTCACTTCTTCTCTCAGATGAGATAAATGGTCTACCACGAATTTTTCTTTTTCTTTCGTATGTCTAATTTTGATGTCAAATTCCTATAAAAGGAGAAGCCATCGAATTAATTATGGCTTGGCATCTGGTTTATTCATTAAGTACTTGAGAGCAGAATGGTCCATATACACATTTACCTTAGAAAGTATCAAGTAGGACTGAAATTTATCAAAAGCAAAACATAAGTTAACATCTCTTTCTCAGGGGTCGGGTAATTTCATTGGAATAAATCAAAGTACGACTTGTATAACAAATCAAATGAAAGATATTACCTTGCCTTTGCCTAAAAGTAGTACCAACTGCATAATTACTTGCATCATACATCAACTTGATATCAAAATAGATGCATTAGTGAGCTTCTCTTCTAATAATTGGAAAGAACACATGCATTTATCATCAAAATTAAAGATAGCTTCCTTAATCAATAACTCAGTAAGGGACTTAGATATCTTATAAAAATCCTTAATAAATAGCCAGTAAAATCCAACATGTCCTAGAAAATTTTGAATTGTTCTAACTGAATTAGGTGGTGGAAGTTGAGCAATTACTTTAACTTTCGTTGGATTTACCCTATTCCTTTGTTTGAGATCTTATAACCCAATACAATGCACTCTTATACCATAAAATGAAAAATTTACAATTTAAGACCAAGTTGGTCTCTTCAAATCTATTTAACACTTTATCAAAATTTTCTAAATATGCATCGAACGATATTTCAAAAATAGAAAAATTATCTATAAAAACTTTTATGTAAGCCTAGATTATATTTGCAAAAATAGTTACTATATAGCATTAAAATGTGGTAGGTGTTTTACACAAATCAAAAAGCATGCGTCTATATGCAAAGGTACAATAAGAATAGATAAATGTTATCTTTTTCTTGATCCTTAAGAGCAAAAGGAATTTGCAAATATCTGATATACCCTTCTAAGACACAATGAAAGCTATGCTCAATAAATATTTTAATAACTTGATCAATTAAAGGTAAATGAAAGTGATCCTTTCAAGTGGTGTCATTTAACTTGTGATAATCAATACACATGTGCCGTCCTATGAATTTTCTAGTGGAAATCAATTCTTTTTGCTCGTTCTTTATTATAGTGTTGCGTTGGATAGGTGACTTAAAATTTGACTGGTGTTTGAAATGATTTTTTTTTACCTTTAAAACCAACGTGATTTTTAGGCAAGTGCACCTATTGCAAAAGTAATAAAGTGGAGTAAAATTTAAAACTCTGAGTGTTGATCCCAAGGGGAAAAAGTTACTTAATTACTAGGTTGATTGGATTACAAGTATTTAGGAAAATCTAAAGAAATTGATTGAAAATTGGAAAAATCTTAAATCTAGGATAGTTGAGCTTAAACACTTTGAAAATAGTTTTTAATTGATTCTGAAAAATTCTGAAAATTACCAAATGTTTAAAGAACCTATGGATTTGATGTTTGATGATTTATTTGAGTTTAAAAACAGATTTAATGCCTGATTAAACGAATTTTACTAGTTAAAAGAATTCTAATTGGTTTGAGGCTTGGCATAATAACAAATTCATTATTGAGAGAACTATGGAAGTTGATGTGGAGGCAGAATTCCACGTTTCACCTCTTTTCGAAACCCTCTAGTGGCTCCCAGTACTCACCTTAGTGGGTTCGTACCATCCATTACTTGTCAAGGGGTTCTCTGCCAATATAGAGTAAAAGAATGCCTTTGATGTTAATGATGTTCGCTCTTTATATTGCTTCATTTTTAAGGGCGCCAGATGTAGACAATATTTATATTCAAAGGTTGGATAGAATTAGAGGTGATTTGGTTCGTTTTGATCCTTCATTCTCTATGGATGTAGTTAGAGCCCAGTTAGGTTTGGTTAGTTTAACTGAAATGATAGGTTACCTTACTAACAAGTTGAGTATTCGAGATCAGATAGCTGAAGCCATCTTTAGTGCTAATGTACTTCCTAGAGCTAGTGGTCTCAATGAGCTTCGACTTGAAAATACCTATCTTTTTGATAAGTTATTTCATGGATTAGGAGCTCTTGAGGGCCTTCCTTTGGCTAGTTTTATTTTATAGAGCATTCCTGAGTAATATAGTCATATTGACCTGCCAAACCAAAAACTTTTGTTTTCCATGCTTTCTTACAAGGATATTTGAGACATTTGGTGTCTCTTTTGATGCTGAGGTAGTAGTGAACCTAACAAATCCATTTTGTATTTGCTTTTAAAGCTTATGTCATATTATAAAGTTGGTGGGGAGTGGAGGAACACTATTTTTAGAACTTTATAGGCAGGTGAGCTTATAAATGCTGTAGATATCCCAACACCTACTCTTGTAGTTACTCTTAAGGAAGATATAGGAGAGGTTTCCTCTGAGGCCACTTTGAGCATTCATAGACCACCACTAAATGATCATATTCTAGCTTATTAATCTCTTGTATTGCCTTTTGAGTCGCCCTACAATATTTATTGACTGCTATTTTTAGGATGGAGAGTCGTATATAGATTATTTTTACTATTATTTTATCTTTGATGGATAGGATGGACTCTTGCATGGATCATTTTTAGCACCAGCTTGATTAGATTAAGCAATATTTAGAGACATGAAGGTCACCTCTAGAGGATCGGAGTCTTGATTTTTAGCTCTTTTGCCTTTTACATTCTGTTTATGGATCATGTGCTTTTGTTGTTTGTTTTAATATTCGTTTTTAGATGTATTTTCACTTCTTTAGTTGTAGTTTAGTTGCTTTTCATGGATTGTGGATCCTTTTGATGTATTTTAACTTCATTAATGTACTTAGATGACTTATCTTTATATCTATGGTGCATGGTTTATTTGATTATTGTCTCTTAGGCTTTCATTTTCCTTTTATCATTTTCAGTTGCAAGCAAAGATTCAATATTAATGTTTTCTTTAACAGAGTATTAAAAGTTTTTATCATTTTATTTCTAGTGCTTTCCTTCCTTTTATCTCTCATTTTGTGCTTTATATTGATTTTATGAATATTGAGGATAATATTCAGTTTAAGTGTGAGGGAGGGATGTTATTTCATACGTATATTTACTTTTCCACAAGTTTATCATTTTGTCATCTTTTTCAAGATAATCTATAATTTATGGAAAATATTTTTGATTATTATGCATATCATTGACACTTTTCCTTTTTATTTTGAGTATTTTTATTAATTATGATGATATATTCTTAGTTAATCATGTTTATTAATATTTAACTTTGATTTGATCATATTTTGGATAATGAATATCTAATGATCATGATGATTTTCTAGGTATAAAATGTATGTTTTCAAAGTGATTTGGAACTTCTTTTAGACATTGCCATATATTTTCTAAATTGAAATCAATTTCAAAATCAAAAAGAAAAAAAATGAAAGAAAAGTGCTTCATTGAATTAAAAGTGATCAATTTTTTATTTACTCCGCCAGCTTCAAACTAATTATTGAAGTTAAAGAGTGTTGTTAGTAGTCAGTTGATGTGAGGTGATTTAAATGATTAACTGGGGATGTTCATAACGAAATATTTATCTTCGTGGAAAAAGATTCAATGATCTCTCAACCAAGCCATAAAAGCTCACATTATTGTTTCATGATTGTGCTTAATGTTTAAATGATGTGATTTTGGTTAAAAGTTGATTCATTTTAATTTTGGAATGTTATTTTTATATTTTAAAATGACTTGTGTTATTTAGATTGAAGATTCAAAGAATATGAGGTTATCTTAGTTTGTTTGTTACTTTACATGCTTGATTAATCATATGGAATCTTAAGGATTTTTTTTGATAATTAGATGATTAAGCATAAATTTCAATAATATGGTTTGGTGGATTGTTTATTTTTCGAAGATTATATGTTATTTGGAAATTGATGATGGATTTAATTGCTTAAGGACAAGCAAATAGTTAAGTATGGGGAAGTTGATAGTAGTTCATTTCATATTATTTTCCTTGATATTTTGATGTTGATTCAACCTTATTTTAATGTTAAATTGTTTGATTTATGTCATGAAATTTTTAATTCATAGATTAACATCAAGTTAAAGTGAAAATTCAAGACAAATATGAAGATTAGAGAAAGTAAAACGGGTTCTCCAAATCACCCCACGTTTAACCCTTGAAGACCTGTATTTAAGTCAGGATTAGGAGTCAAATGCGAGGGTTTAATTTTTCTTCAAGTGCCATTTAAGTAGCAGTCGAGACATTTCCAATTGGTTCTTCAATTTTGATTGGCTGCAACTTGTCCACTTGCTTCCCACTTACAGCTGAGACATATATGAAGCCATAGAACTTGAATTCGTGCATGTTAGAATAGACTCAGAGCTTAAAATTTGATATTTAACTTAGGACTTCTATCTTTATTTCTTTCTTTAGTTAGGTTTCTTTTTTATTTTTCTTTTCTAGATTTATTCATGTTAATTTCTGGTTCTTTTCTTTTCTTCTTTCACTTATTTTACTCTTTTTATCCATATATGTTCAAGAATTAGGGCTATGTTGATCAAGTTCAATTTTATTGTATATGTATGGTGTTTTAAGTTGATTTCTTATTAAGGACAAGTTTTTAAATGGATTGAATGAGTTTTTATAACATGATCAGATTTTAATCTTTGTTTAATTGAGTTCTTAAAGCTTGTCTTGACTTAATCACTTAAGATAAGGTTAAAGATGATTAAAGATCCGATAGTTATCTACTTTAACCATTGGAAAAATCAATAAAAAACATAGTTTTGATCAAGGATCTAGGAAATCTACTTTGGTTAATCATGAGGGTAGTAATCTTGAATATGGAAATTAGGATTATAACTTCTTGAATTTGAAGCCTAATACCTATTAATTGATGAAATATTCAAAGATCAATTTAGCCTAGTTAGAGATAAGGCATTGTTTTAGCCATAACAATGTCTTGATTTAGTGAAGACCATAGATTAGGAATTCCAATCCATTTCACAACTCAATTAAGCTAGTTAAAGCCCAAACATTAGCAAAGTTATTCAATTTGGTAATCCTTAAGCAATTTGGAATTCATAGCAATAGTTGGAAGTTTTTAAGAAAATTTAGTTGCATTAGCTTAATTAATTTAGTAATCTTGAGCTTCCTAGATAATTATAATCTGATTATCTTAGTAGTCACATTATTTTCCCATGGGTTTGACACCTGGAGTCATAAAAATGCTCAATTATATTACTTGTTGATTGGTGCACTGCCTTATAGTTAGTTTTGAATTTAATTTGAATTGAATGTTAAGTAATTAAATTATTTGGGCTAAATGAGTATTAAACCATCCAACGTTAGATTTCAGTTAGGGTCCATCCTATTACACATTGATGCTCTCAAAACACTCTCAGCAATCTCTCCTCTATTGTATGAATTAATTACAATGAAATGATCATAGGTAATTGCGATAGAGGTAGCAAAAAGGCATATTTTAAATGCTAAAGGGAGGGGGGCTTAAGTTCAAGAGTCAAAGGCTCTTCAATATATGGCTTTGGAAGAGATTTTATTAGTCTATCTAAGGGCTCAAGCCTTTTAGATTGAATCCAACTAAAGGTCTCCTTCCAAGCTTCTAACTCTTCCATCACTTTTTTGACTTTCTTATCATCTAATTCCAAAGAACATGAATGGATTAATCCCTTTTAGAAAGGGTCTGAAGAGAGATACTTGAAGGGATCATCTTTGATGGTATTCATGCTAATGAAGTTGCATGAATCTAATGTGGAGGGATGCTTCATTGCTTTGAACCCATTGAACTTAATCTCTTTGTCTTACAGTTTAAGAATGAACTTTTCTCCAATTACATCAATCAGTACCCTTATAGCAGCCATTAATGGTAAAATGATGGGCATTGTACCATCATCTTCCATATCCAATACAAAGAAATCAACGTGAAATATGAACATTTCAACCTTTACAATAACATCCTCATTGATTTCTTTTGGATATGTCAATAATCTATTAATCAATTGTAATGAGACTATAGTTTATTTAGCTTCTTCTAATCCTAAATTCCTAAAGATAGACATAGGCATCAAATTAATACTCTCTCCAAGATTCATCAGAGTCTTATCTATCTAGAAGTTACCAATTGTATAAGGAATGGTAAAACTACCAGGATCCTTGAGCTTTGGAGATAACTTCTTTATAAGGATAACAAAACACTCTTCATTAAACTTAATAGTCTTATACTCCTCCAATCTTCTCTTCTTGGATATAATTTCCTTTAAAAATTTTGTACAGATGGGCATCGGCACAATAGCCTCAACAAATGGGATAATAATATGAAATTTCTTGAACATTTCCAAGATCCTAAATTGCTAGTCAAGGTTTGTATTTTTCAACCTTTGAGGGTAAGGAATTGTAGGTTTATAAGGTTGCACATTGAGATTAGCAAAAAACCTAGATGATTTATCAAAACTTTCACCCTCAACTTCCTTCTCTTTCTTCTTCTCCTCAACTCTCTCTCTCTTCTATTATCTTCTCTCTCAACTCTCTCTCTTCTGTTATGTTCTCTGTTAGCTCTCTCTCTTTTGTCATGTTCTTTTTCAACTCTCTCTCTTCTGTCATCTTCGCTTTCTTTATCTTTATTTTCATTCTCCACTAATAATTACATTCCTTTTTTCTTCTAGGTTCACTCTTTTAGCCTCAATGTCTTTTCCACTCCTTAGGATAATAGTCTTGGAATGCTCTTGAGGATTGGATTTGGTAGAGTCAGATAACTTACTAGGAAACCTGTCTTGTAAGTGTTGTGTGATTTGCCCAACACTAGTCTTCAGATTCTTGATAGATGCCTTATGATGTTTCATTCTTAATTTATTAGATTGGATATATTTAAGCACAGTCTCTTCAATACTAGGTGATTCTTTGGGAGTTTGATTGTCTCTAAAGCTAGATGGAGGTACTTTTTGAGGGATAGCTTGAGATGGTTGTTGATAGTTTTGATTGTTGCTCTATGAAAAATTTGGATGGTTCTTCTAATGAAGATTGTAAGTAATTGAATATGAGTTTCCTCTTTTTCAGTGAATTAATCAAGAAATTAATATTTTTAGAGGCTAATTTAAAGTATCTTCACAATTTCAAGAAAAGGTTATGGTTAAGACTATGCCTTTTCTCTGTTAATACTAATTTAAAGTTTGGTCATACATCAAATTAAGTTAATAGGCTTTAATATTAGGAAGTTAACTTCTGGATTTCAATCTCAAAATTTAAACTCTCATAAATTATGAAGGATTGGTCATAAAATGATTAATTTGTGATATTTATTGATTTTTCCAACAACCTAAGTTAATTTATCAAGTCTTAGATCATCTTTTAATCTTTTCTTAAGTGGACAATTTAGAAACACATTTTCAGACCTTCAATAAATAAAAATTAGTCCTTTAATCATGAAAAAAATCTCACTTAATTCATTTATATAAAAATCCTTAGATTAAAAGTAAATCAGTCACATATGATCAACGAAGTAAGTAAAATAATCATCTTAAGTAACACACTTTGAGTAATCACAAATAAAAGAGGTAAATAACAAGTTTAAAGTTTAGAAAACACCTAAGAGAAGCTCCTAAATGATTTATAGGTCATGAAAACTGATCTCAATTCCAACTAAACTAAAATTTATCAATTAAACCTCTAGAAAATCAAAGAACAAGAAGAGATATAAGTTTAAGCACAATACTTTGATTAATTATAAAATTAAGAGCATAACATAAGTAATCTGAGTTAGAAAACCCCTAAGATGATTTCCATGCTCAGACCAATGTCTTAACAGTAAGTTCCAACACTTGGTATCTAAAAAAACAACTTAAAATTAATGTTACAAGTGTTTGAAAGCTAAGAATACTAAGAACTCTAAAGAGAAAACTAGGGAAAAAAATGTAGAGAGTTTCATATATGATCCCTCTCTCAATTCTTACGTCTCTCCTATGTTTTTCCCCTCTTCAGAGGCTTAAAAACCTCCCCATTTAGTCCTTCTCAAATAGGGGTATTAATTGGAAACATGCCTCAATTGAAATCTTAGAGAATTGATGGATATTTTTTTGGCTGCACTTACTATAGTGGATTGACTCAGAGGTCTGCAGTGGGTTGTTTAACCACCGTATATGTCATGATGTTATAGACCTCTACGCAGGTTTCTGGGAAATATACGTGGGTCTTTGGATGTTATAGAGAGTGGAAATTCCTCTAAAATTTTGCTCTAATCTTAAAATTTGATCAACCATCGACAAATTAAGCATTATACAACATAATTTTGACATTTAAGAACTAAATTAAGGATCAAATTTAATAAACAAACATGAAAAACTAAATTAATTTGACCCTAAATACCTACCTTTCTTTATATTCCTTCTAGTCCTCCTGGCATTGCCTTTATACCTCCTCCCATCTTGTGTCATTAGTTAGCTAATAATCTTTTATCTCCAAACTTAAAACTTCCACTTGGGCATTAAGCTGACATAATTGTTTAGTAATAGATGGTTTTACACTCGTGGAGGTTCTAGCTACAGTGTTTTGCCCATCCTCCTTATTAGCACCATCATTATCTTCTAGTTCTTAACTTGTATCTCTTTTCCTTGATGAAGGTCGAGCTATCTTAAGTTGAAGGTGTCTTTGTACCCTTGTAGCAATCCTTATCCATATCCATACTTAGGAGTCTAAGGGCTCCATATTGACCTCTTACCTTAGATCCAATCTATTTAACCTATTCATTAAGTTTTTTTTTTATAATTCAGTATATTAATCAAAAGAAATATGTACAAGAGAGAGTTCAAGCAAGATTTAACCATCTAGCAAGAGCTAGAAAAACCCAGATTGGATATAAAAAAGCCATATAAGGTTAAAAACTCAGAAACTTAATAAAAACCCCAACACACGGAGGGATAAAACCTAAGGGAAAGAACTGAAAACAAGCATAAAACAAACTACCAAAAGCTAATTGCCTAAAGCAATGGCTACATAAAAGATCTTTGGACAGACAACTCAAGAAAAAGAAACACAAACAAGCCTTGATCTAAGTTTCTGAAGAGAAAAACAGATCATCCATACAACAAAACTTGGGCATGGGAAAGCAAAGAGATTGGGATCTCTGAGTACTATCATCAGGGTTGGACTATCCAAATCTAGTACTTCAATTCTGCCATCCTTACGAGCAGTTTTAAGTTTACTTGAATGTCTTTGAAAGTTGATTTTGATTTCTTCCCTCCAAGGCACTGAAATAGGACTTCTAAGCTCTCCATGATCTGAACTTGAAAGAAAGAAAAACAAGGAGGTAAGAAACGCCTGTGAGAAATCCTCCTTTATAGCTAGGATATGAAACTTGGTAGCTACATAGACTAAATACAGATCCTTTCAAGGATTCTGGAAGCCTTTAAGTAAAAGGATATAGCCAGAACTAGAAAAACCTACAAAACAAAAAGTTAGCAATAGAAAAACAAGACCTAAACTACTAGATCCTCTCACAAGTGTTTAAAGTGAGCTTTTCATAATTTGAAGAACCACTCTGGTGATCATGCTCCCAACATCCAAGATAGTATCTTTGAATGTTCGGGAATTCCTCTCTTGCCAAAGACAATAAAAACTAGTTGTAAGAATATTGGTAAAGAGGGTTTTATCAAAAGAGTCGGGTATAGATGAGGTACTCCACCAATTAACAATGGCATGTAAGTTAGGAGGAATTGAAAGTTGAATTTGAACATGATTGAGGGTTTTAAACCAAATAGCTCTTGAATAAGAGCCTTCAAAGAATAAATGGTTTAAGCTTTCATTATCTACAAGGCATAAGGAACAAAAATTGGGAAAATTTGACTAGAGAAGCTTGTCCCTAAGTTTATAGTTAGCTTCATAACATATGAAGAGCCATTTAATGTTCCTCTTGATTTATGGCCCTGATGGGTAAAGTGGAGGGCAAGAGCACCTCCTATGTTGGAGGTGATGCCCTTTTTTATGCACCATAAATCAATGTGTTCGCTTATTTTCACCAACCTAATGCTCTTTTGTATCTCCAATGGTATGATTGATTATTCGGTGAATAATTATGAGAGATGAGGATGAAATCATAGTGCTTTTCAGTACTTTTACCCTTAAATCCCCATCACCAATCTTATCCCAAAATCGAGAAATTTTAGTTAGGGTTTCAAATTATAATTGGCATGCCTAATTTCATGCTACTCTTTAAGATTTTTTTCTATATCCTTAAGGCAGTGTTAAAGTCCCAATATGACATTTAGAATTTTTTTCTACCAAGATGGAATTTTACCACACTATCATCTCTAGTTGTCACCATATACTTCTTGAACTAAAAGATGGCTAAGAACTCACCTAGTAGGTTCATATAGCCTAGTTAACTTATTTCCATGAGGTTATCACATCATCCTGTTAATTGGTAACTCGTTTTATGCTAATATCGCAAGTGCACATGTCATAGCTTATAGTATAAGCGGATATCGTCCTACAAAGATTAGGTTTAGTCACCACTTAATTCAAGTTAAACTTTTCCTAAGGTAAAAATTCAAAAAAAAAAAGAAAATAAACTAAGTAAGACATCTTATCAAATTTAGGATTAGTATGCAGGAACTTTTAAAATTAAGTCAAAGTTTAGGAATAATTTTTATCCTTATTTATTTTCCTTTTATTTTATTGGTTCATTTCATTCTTGGCCTAAGATTTCCTAATATTTTAGTCACCCTCTCTTAAGGTGTGACTAAGCCCAAGATTTCCTAATATTTTAGTCACCCTCTCTCAAGGTGTAACTAAGTTTCCCTAGCCAAATGACATGATTAACCTTGTAATCTCTCAATCTACAAAGCTTTTCCTAGAAATTTAACTAAATGTGAAGTAATCCTATAGGCAATTTATTGACCAATTGAGATCTCTATCTTATCAATTAATAAACTTAATATTTATAGGTCTATTGAGTGCCAAATTTTGTTGTACACTCAACAATAATTACCAAACTCACTCTCTTGATTTATTGCAAGTGATAAATCCTACAAGTATTCATTTCATTGAATCAATAAACAAGAGTTCATAAATAATTCAAAGAGCAATTCCTACAATATGTTCAGCTATTGATGAAATAAATAAGTTCAATAAAAACCATTTTCACCATAGAAAAGAATAAGATGAGAAGAATAAAAAGAACAATGAATAACTAGCCCTCTTCCCTTCACTTCCCAAACTGGAAAATTTGGAAAACTTATGAACTCTTGAAGTTTTTGATGACTAATCATGATTTCTTCCACTTGAAGTTTTGAAAACCTATTTCTTGGCTTGAAGGGAAAGTCCCTTATTGAATGTTTGGCAACTCCTAAGGTTTGGTGTCTTTATATATGTCTTAACATGTAAAAAAACTCTAAAAGAGAACATGTATGCAATAGTTTAGGTGAGTCATGATCATGGCCCTTGATAGTCATGATCTTGATAAGTATACAATAGTTTAGGTGAGTCATAATCGTGGCCCTTGATAGTCACGATCATGACTCTTATCCTTATCACGATCATGATGATATGGTCACGATCATAACACTCTTTCTTTCTTGATTCTCCCTTTTTTTTTCTTCGAGTTTACTCCCTCCTTCAAGTGTACAGAACTCCATTAAGAACCTACACAAACAAGATCAAGATCTTTTCCCAAAATTGACACTCAAATACTTAGAAACACATAAATAAAATGATAATATCAAAAGATATCAAATTGAGTTATAAACACATCATAAATATGTAAAACCACATCTTAACTAACCAAGAAAATATAAACTAAAGCACAAATATTAACATCCCCTCATATAAACCATTGCTTTTCATTAAGCAAAACTTCAAATGTAAGGCACACACGGGAAAAAATCACACATAATGCAACAATGAATGATAGTGTGAATGAAACAATAGCAAGAGATCTTATAGAATTAGATTAACTCGAAATGCTAACCATTCAAGAAGATTCAAAATACTCACTTATTCCATTACATCATGATCGTCATTAGATTGAAAATGCTTATTAATTAGGGTCTTTACATCCAAGATAAAAAGTAAGCATGCACTATGTTTAACTACCAAGTGGAAGGTATGATATTACTAAGCAATCAGTCATGAAATGATTTGATTTTGAAAGAGAGGATCTAGAAGTTTCTCTTTTTCATTTATACTTCAAATTTTCACATTTAAGAATAGTCACCTAGTATTTTTACACAATTATGCATGTCTTTAGGAGATCATCTCTAGTTACTCGACTAAGTGATGTTCTTTAAGCAAAGTTGGAATGTCTTGTGGCCTTTTCATATGAAAATGTACATCTTTAGTGGCATACCCCTATTTACTTAGTCAAATCACACTCAAAACTAGCTTTTTGACTCTACTATTAACTCCTTTCTTTTCTTTTTCTTTGTCTTTCACAATAGAACTTAGCAAAGTAGTGCTTGAATTACTTATTTATTTGTTTTGTGAGCTTATGTCACTACTCTGTAATAAATACTCTTCATAAGTGATCACTAAGGACGCCTATTATTTGACCCCTAAGTCCAAATTGTGGGATCAAACAAGTTTTGGTGAGCCTCGGCTAATGCTTAGCACAAGGTAAAGTCTTGCAAATAGGCGAGTAAAGACCCGAGAAACTTGTGTAGTAAGCAAAAAATACCGGAAGTATTGAAAAAGATCCTAAGAGTAGGTTAGACTCAATATACATGGGCACACTTTGGTGTGAATTGGTAGAAATATTTGAAGAGATACGAGACTTAGATGTGAGTCCATGCATAGTTGACAAAATAAGTCATGTGAGACCCAATGATATAGGATAATACATAAAGGCTTGCGAGATCCTGCAAGACCATGAAGGTACTCGAAGGCATTTGAACATGAGGATGCGTGTAGACACTTAAATTCGGTGAGGCAAATGAAAGGTATGTAAAATTTGTGAGTTTTTTTTAATTAATTTTGATTGTAACTTGTACTTAGTGATGGGGTGACGAGATTGCACCATGAGTGAGATTGATCACACAGAACGAACTTGTCCTTGGACGTGCATTGATGGTCATATATACATATAGACCTTGGTGATTTAGAAAACACATAAGCAGTGAATTGGCAACTGTGGATGATGTGGCACTTGATGACGTGGTGAGATCAACCTAAAGATCATATGGGATATCATCAAATCTAAGATTTAGAGACCATATGGGACTAAACTTATGAAGATCATAAGAATCTTTGTAGACATGGAAGATCTTTCCTAGATTATATGTAATCTTATTAGATTATGATATAATGTATCTAATTAGAAGAGTCTTAAGAGGAAAGGGATGTCTTCCCATTGGTTCAGGTGAGTTATTCTTATTTGTAAAGATAGACTAGAATATCAGAGTCCTAGTCATCTTGAACTAAATGAACTTCTGTAGATCATGGGAATCTTTATGGATATGGATTATCTTTCCCAAATTGCATGTAATCTTTATCTTATTAGATTATGATATAATATAGCTAATTACGAGAGTTCTAAGAGGAAGGAGATGTCTTCCCATTGGTCCGGGTTAGGTATTCTTAGTTGTTAAGATAAAATAGAATCTTAGAGTCTTAGTTATCTTGAACTTGCTTTCTAAGCAGGGGATCCTATAAATAGGCCTAGTTGTGGTCGGTCTTACATACAAAATAAGCTCAAGTTAATCTATCTTTTAACACATAAACTTATAATTAATTCAAGATCAACTATTTGGTAAGTACATTGGTCGTAACAAGTGATATGGTGGAGTGTTATTAAGACTTCGAATATCAATCCCACAAGGAAGTGTGTATATGATTGTAAGTACTAGGTCAATCAGATTACAATTATCTAGTGAACACTTAATTTATTGTGAGGACTTGCTCCTCCACATGCCATGTACATAATACTCCCGTACTTATATTCCGGAGCGTACACATACCATAGCGGGATATCAGGTCTTGGGTACAACCTTTCCTTTCGCGTCC